>JANRMT010062834.1:2514562-2566512 GCA_026402145.1 Polypterus bichir lapradei
TTTGATTTGCGACTGGTGTCAATTTTTTTTTTTTCAGTTTTTTTCCCTCACTCCCGTTTAAGCTTCCACAACCATCCCGCCCCCCCCCCCCCCCACCATACGCCCCCCCATGTGACGCCTTTTTCAGATAAAGACGTGGTAGGTACAAACTTATTTTGATATATACCCTCTTTATTTGAAAACCGTGTCAGATCTTGTGCGTGAACGAGACTGGGAAATCTGTGGACGTGGGTGTGAGTGTTCTGCGTGACTGAGAATAACTGTGGACATGAATTGTTTTTATTCAGTTTTATTCTTGAGTGTTCCTGCTCACGCTGAATTAGTATGCACCTTCTGATCTGACAAAAAAAGAGAGACTTAGATATATATGACATTTGGAATAATTCATTTTATGACCTGTATTGTACATTTTGGAAAATGTTGTTGCACTAATGCAACATTATATTCATTTGCATACCTTCATGCGGTTGTAGTCATGACGTGACTGCGTTTGTTTTTTGTTTTTTTTTCTGATCTAGGCCAGTGTTGACATGTTGCTGCATGTTGGTATCTCTTTTCAACTCTAGGAGATACAGAGGACAGAATAGTACCAACAGGTCAGTTTCGCACTATATACAATCATCAGATTCAAAAGTTAACAGTTCCCACACACCCCCAAGGACCATCCTTCTTACATTTATGACATGTGTATAAGGTGTAAAGCCCGAAGTCCAAATATCAAATAAACACTTTCACAAAAGGTACAAATATAACAGAACAAGTGCACTTTTATTCAAGAATTTAACTGAAGAAAAAGTACCCGCGTTAGCGTGCGACATTGACATGCATTTGCTACGACTGCTTCGGTGGCGCAACGGTATCAACTGTTGACTGGTAATCAAAACTTCACGGGTCCAATCCCAGACAAGTACATTTTGAGAAGTGAGCTGCTTGTATTCTTACTATTTTAGAATAAAAACCATACATTTGATTCCAGTCTGTAACAGCCGGTGTAATTTATGATACTTTTAAAGGTTAGCTTTGTTTTTTTTTTTTAATTCAGTTTTATTCTCTCAGTCGTTCACGATCCTCCCCCCCACCTCGTATTTGGCACTGCTGTTTTCACATAGACGCGCTATAACAGAGATAAACTCTCTTAGATCTGGCTTTTATGTAAGTAACATATAAATGTGAATGTTTTGGGCACTTGCACCTTCCTTTGTATGTAAGAGCCAGATTGAATGTTACTTACCTTTATTTATTTAAAACAGAGTAGAAGGTGCAGACTGCATGCCAGTTTAAAAAAAAAAAAGATTACTTTGCAACTGCCTGCATTAAAACATGAACCAGAGACTGAAGATGTGCTGTTCTTGGTGCATTGCATAGATATCTATAGGCAAGTTGAACCTTCATTTGGAATATTTGTTTCAATTAAATTAATTACAATTGCCTGAGGAATGGGCCTCAGTTGCCTTGAAAGCTTACATACTGTAATCAGTTCACTTAGCCAATAAAATGTTTAATTTTGCTTAGCTTCTCATTGCATACATAATGGCTAACACGGTAAAAAAACCCAACTACTTACTTACAAAAATGTTACAAGTGAAATCTCAATTTTCAGTAAACTTGGTCAGGAGCAAAACGCAAAATTAGTAGCTTGATTTTTATACGTATATTTTATGAAAGAGAGGCATAGGCCTTCATTAAGCAATCACACAGTGGCAGACTATAAATAAAAGGAAGGCACAGAAGGTATACATAATAAAACAATGTTTAATGGATATTGTAATGAACACTTGTCAACTACAGTCATGGCACTTTTTAGGCTTTGCTCCCAGTGTACTACCAAGATTACTTGTTTAATCCACTGGAAAGGAAGCAGCGTGATTAACTATAAATTGATGTAGGGGTATATGTGCAAGTTACTTATTAGTGCTGGTAAGCATTTGTAACTGCATCCACTATTTTAGAAAGGTGAAACCACACTGGAAAGCGTATGTGCTCTAACTCTGTAAGTCACAACACAGCTTGGAGTTGCAATGTGAAAGCTCATTTGTATATGAAAAAAGGAAACATTAGAAAGTTCTTTTACAAATGAACTGAGAAGACAGCATATTTTAACAAAATATTTAGTTAAAAAAATAAAACACATAATCAAACATACTGTAACAGTGTGTATTATGCAGCAGTCTAGTTTGGCTGTTCTGACACAAGCTTTTTCACATTAAAATGTTTATACCTTTTTAAATAAATACATGGCAAGATTTATTTTGCTTGTATTCTTTCTAACAGAAACAAAAGAAGCAGCCCAAAATAAAACTCAAAATCAAAGTGTATCTAAAGAAGTTATAACTAAAATGTGAATGAGTAGTATGCTTATATATTGGTGTGATAATGATTTCAAATGGTTGTGAATTCCACCATGCTTTCATACAAGGTCCTTTGGAACTCAAGTTTTGTTCTGTGTACTTTAAATTGCTACTTGATTACCGGATTTAAAATAATGCTGCTAACTTAATTTTGGTATAACAATCACATATTTTTCTTTGTTAAGCTCTTAGAGAGTTCCATACAGTAAGATCACAAGGTTACTTTTTCTTAATTAGCTTGATTATGCTCGATGTTGCACTAGGATGACAGAAACTTGAGGTCAATAAAACTCAAATTCTGTAGAGAGGGTTCTAAAAATGACAAAGAATACTGCACCTTATTCAAAACTCTCCTATTAACTTACACAGCTGTTCATATCAATATGCCAGGCTTATTTCATCAATCGTTAAATAATACCTAACAGTTGGGCAAATTAAATCTTCTGACACCTTCACAACATTCCAATTAGGCTGGGCATAACAAATCTTATCTTGCGTTTCACCTGGTGCCACTTTTCATGATGAGAAGAGATCCAACTTGCTTTAAACTCTTTAAATCTCAATTAAATACCGAGTGTCATATGTTGTGAGTTATGTATTATTTTATTCATAGCACATTTTTATGAATCATTAGATTGTACTGGCTGGGGGCTCAGAGAATGAGAAAGGCGCTGTATAAATAAGATGTATTATTATTATTATTATTATTTATTATTATTAATGAATAATTATTTGAGAGAATTGAACTTTGGGAGAATACTGCAGATTGCTCATGTTCATAAAATTTCCAAGCTATTACCTATTCCTTTAATTTGACTACTACACCTACATTTGGTTGGGCAAAACTCATCTGTATTTTTGGCTGTACAATATCTAACATAGGCTTACACATTGTTGCTATAAGAGAGGGAGAATGTAATTTTTGTTGGTTGGATTGTCACTTGGAGCTTAAAACTGATGTTGTCACTTTTGAATTATAAACCAAGATCAAGGATATAGACCTATGTACTCCTTCAAGAATTACGAATAAACAAGTATAAAAATACACAACCGTCTAAAGTATAAATGACAATCCCAAATGCTCTTGTTTTTCTGAATCTGCTTTGCCATTATAGATCCTCAGTGAAACAGTAAGTACACCAATAACATTTAATGTAACTTAAACTCAAACAGGATGTAGGTGCAAAGGGTGTACACTTGTCGGGGGGCATAAGCTCCAGAATTGGAAGTGTCAAACTGTTTACAGAACCTTGCAAAACTGAACAGAGTGTCTAAACAATATAAGGTGGTAAAGAGGCATGAGGGGAACCAATGGGCCATGTCAAAATCGGTTCCTAGAAAGAGAGAGGTTTTGATAGTGGAGAACCCATTCATGAAAGGGATTAAAATGCAAGTTTGCTCAAGAGATAGAGAGCCTTGCACAGCATGTTTAGGACAAGCCAAATTTAGAACAGTACATGAAAGGAAATACAGTAGTGTTAGAACAAATAGATAGATCATGGTAACTTAAATTCTTGCACAAAGTTAAAGTGCAAAAGCAAAATAACTAACATATTAACAATATTTTGCATTAATGTAGAATTATCAAAAATAAAACAATTGAATTTGAGTTGTATGTAGTCGAGTATAGTTAAATTATACAAATAACAAAAACCTGCATAAAGAGCAAAGGTGGAGATGAATATAACATAGATCTGTACACATTTACAGGAAAGATAAGACAGAACAGAAAAGGAGGGGTGGTTGCTGCTTATATCAAACAGAATGTATGTGCCCGTCTTGTTCAGTTGAATGATGACCAACATCTTAGTAAAAAATTCTGGATTCAGCTGTAAAGCACTATTAATAAAAGCCATATTTTAGGAGTGTACTATAGACCCTTCCAAAGCAGACAGTACTTTCAATGCACAGCTCTTTAAAAATATTAAAAAGGCAAGTTTTGAGGTGGTGATTATAGCCATGGGGGACTTCTATTACCCCAGTATTAACTACAATAACCTTACAATTAGCGGAAAACAAGAGCAGGAGTTTTTAACTTAACCAGTGACTGTTCTATTAACACTCTATTTTAAAGCATTAACATTTGGTGAAGACTATCTAAATTTGGTATTTTGTAATAACCAAAATAGAGGCAATCGATCCACTAAGGTCAATTAACCATAATATAATACAGTTGTCAGTGTTTTGGAAGAGTATGGATGCAAACACTAAAACTGTTACATTTAACTTTGGTAGGACATACTTTGAACATATGCGGCAGAGTATAAAACGGATAAATTGGGATAAGCAGTTAAACATTGAGACAGTCTAGGAGCAACATAAGTTTAAAAACATTTTACCTAACACCTTACAATTTACAGTGGGTTAATAGAGAGAGAGAGAGAGAGGTTGGAAGCATGCGTTGACAGCACATTGCCGCACCCACCAAACAACGAACCACTTGGATTGAGACCTGAGTGCAGCAGGAGACACCTCAGCACCACACTAGAACAGTGTGAGGTTTTTTATGGTGCCTGGAGTGCCAATCCCACCACTTTTGTCACTGTCTTGCTCCACTGACAGACTGAGGAGATCATTCCTCCCCCACATTATGCGACTCTTCAATTCCACCTGGGGGAGTAAATGCTAACATTATTCAAAGTTATTGTCTGTTTTTACATGCATTTTTATTACTCTTTAATTTAATTTTTTTTTTATCAGTATACTGCTGCTGGATTATGTGAATTTCCCCTTGGGATTAATAAAGTATCTATCTATCTACCAACCCCCAGGTTTTCCCTGCAAGTTGGAGGAACTGTATGAAGGGCTGGATCAAAATTAACATCATTCCCAGGTAGATGAAAAATACGTTGCAATGAAAAAAACAGCTGTATAGGGTATGTAAGACTAATAAATCCAATGTAAATTATAGGGTGTAGTACAGCATGAGAGAAATCACTAAGGAGGACATTTGGGAAGCTAAAAGGACGTTAAGAGCAGAATAATGCAGAAAAGGTGAAAAATTACTAAAAGGGACACTTTCAGTATTTTAGTAGTAAAAGAACAGCCAAGGAGAAGGTGAAGTGTAACAAGAATAGTAAGTGGGAGTTAAAATATACAAAAAGTAAAATTGTGAATGCTGTAAACTTGCATTTTTCTGAAGTTTTGACATGTCAGGAAGTAAATAATCTCATAGCAGTAACAAAGACTACTAAGGAGGTACTGAGTGATTTGAAGTCATAGAGGCAGAAGTAGTGCTTAGATTAACTCTTTGAGGGCTGAATATTTTTCCAAAAAAACACAGTTTTCTGAAAAGCACACAAAGCAATTGTTTCCCACGTAAATCAACATAAAATGTCTGTTGCTACGTGCTGTGGCTCCTGTTGATGCATGTTCGGCATCTCTGGCAGCAGTGCCTGGCTGTCTTCGTGAGCAGCGGTGGTAGTCGCAGTGTTACGCAATATGGTTTGTACCTCTTGTCATCATAAATGGTGGTTCTCCCAGGCGAACACTGCTGTAGGCTGTATCAGCTACACAAATGTGTTCAGCACCACAATCAGCTGGAGACCGCTCAGCGGATGCTGGTTCCTCAATTTCGTTTTTCATATCCATCTCCAAATCACTGCATCAAATTCCAAGTCTGATTCAGTGATAATACGTAAAACATCCATGCTTTGCACATTCGCTTTGGTCTCTCACTAGATATCGATGCCATTTTAGAGGTTGTTTGCTCTTCGCTACTCATGTATGAGCAGAGAATCGAGGTTAAATCAACAAAGCTACTTAACTTTACTTCCAGCAAAGATCAAAGAGAATTGAACTAAAACGTAAGGGCAAGTTTTGTTGCAGTTTACAGCCGATTACAGTCCTCTACCCCTGAATTTCAACAAAAGTCAACATCAGCCCTGAAAGAGTTAAACAGGCTGATAAATCAGCAGGAACAGGAAATAATTTATCCTCGAGTCCTTAAGGAGTTAAGTGAATACATATATAAACCCTTGATGTACATTTTTAGAAAGTCACTGCGAACTGAGAAAATTCCTAAGGACTAAAAAATAGCAAATAGTAAACTGTTCTATTTAAAAATGGTTACTGAACAGATCCAAGAAACTATAGGCCAGTAACCTTAACGTGGATCATGGGCAACTTAACCTCCTTAGAGTTAACAACTTTTCCTTAAACAAAACATGTAAAAAGCATTGCATTTTTGGCTTGAAAAATTTCATTTTTATATAGTCTCATCTTTCTACTGTAAAATGTGCAAAACACTAAAAGCACAAAGTCAGAAATGTAGAAGTATAATGACAAAAATGATACAAACAATAATTTGAAGAGAACACTGCACATGTGAGACTTTCAGATTAATCTGACTCACTTTTGGTTTCTCTGACCGTTTCAGTTTCACTGCCTGAAAACAGATTCACCTCGTCATCACTGCTGAGAAGACACATCTATACCATTGCCTGGGTAAGGCTTGGTCCTGATGCTTACTCAACACAAGCCTATACTGTTGCCCGAGTAACACTCTGCACTAAAGTTGTTGGCACTTTTACAGCCGAAGTAGTTGCCACTTTTACAACCCAAGTAATCCTCAGGTCTTATGCAAGACACTTCTATACCGTTGCCTGAGTGACACTCTGAACAAACGCTTTTAGCACTGTTTCTACAGCCTGAGTGGCACTCGGGTCTAATGCTAAGGAGGTTAATAGTAGGAATTATTAAGGAAAAGATTGAACAGCACAGGAGAACAGGAGTTTTAGTGAACAGTCAAAATGAGTTCAGACAGGAAAGGTTGTGCAACAAAAGGATACAATCAAAATGGTGCATAAATTATTTATATTGACTTTCACAAAGCATTTGATAAGGTCCCATATAACAGGTTTGGCATCAAACTAAAAGAAGTGGAAGTTCAGGTTGAATTGTGTAGATGGTTGCAGAACTGGCTAAAACATAAGAAGTACAGCGTTATAGTGCAAGGAACCTTATCAGAATTGGGTGATGTTAAGAGTGGTGTCCCTCAGGAGTTACTGCTGGGGCCGCCACTATATATAATATATAAATAAATGATCTGGGTAAGAATATAAATAACAAGCTGCCTATGTTTGCACACAATACCAAGCTAGCTGGATTGGCAGATAATCTAGAATCTGTTGAAACACTACAGAAGGACTTGGACAGCATGCAGGCTTGGGCAGATTTGTGGCAGATGAAACATAAAGTAAGTAATTGTAAGGAATTACATGTAAGAAGCAAAATTGTTAGGTATGAATACACAATGGGACCATAATGAGTACTACCAATATAACACTAGTCTCGCCGAGCCAGATGTACAATATATTTATCTGGAGACAACAAGGAGTGAATTTTGCCTAAAACTAGGTGGGAACATGTAGACAGCTAACTGGATGTAAAATTTCTAAACCAACCCAAAACCACATGAAGGGGCACTGATAGTAGGGGCAGTAATTTTAAACTGCTAAGAGCAATGGTGCTCTCGTTAACCTGATCCAACAGAGCTGAAGCAATCATTTGATTACAATAAACTGTCTACAGCCAAAAACTGTACTAAAGAGAAGCCCTAATTTATCCAAAAAATCTTGTCTTGTGTTAAAAATAAACATAATCGGATGCAAGTGAAAAACCATTCTATAACATCAGATTATACATTGGTACTTGCTCTTGAACAGATTGCAGCAATTTAAGCTACTAATTTTCTCTCAGCATCAAGTCTTTTACTCAATTTCTGTTGCTCTATCCCTGAAATCTGGTGATTTAAATTCCACAAGCTGGAGAAATTGAAGACGGGCATTTAGGAAGAAGCCCTGTGGGCGCAGCCTTTGCAGTGGCAGATTCTGCTGTCATTCACTACAGACTGTTGAGTTGTCCCCCAGACCTGTAGACTGATTCACGTGAAATAATATAAAATAATAAAAAAAGATGTATTCCAGGCCAAGATTCATCCTGTGAATCTTGCAGTCAAGCTCCATCTTCACTGGGTCACATGTTCTGGGAGTGCGACAAATTAACATAATTTTTGACAAAAATCATTGAATGCCTATCAGACAGCCTTGGTGTCACAATCACTCCTAACCCATTAACAGCTGTGTTTGGCGTATTCCTAGATGGGTTTAAAGTGGAGAAGGACAAATAGATAGTAATTGCCTATACCACACTACTAGAACACAGACTTATCTTAATCAACTGGAATAATCCCAGCCCAACTGTAAAGTCAGTGGGTAACTGCTGTCCTATACTATTTGAAATTGAAAAAAAAAATTCTCACTTTGAGTATGTTCAAAATGTTTTTAAAATATGTCAAGATCTAATTAATAAAATTTTAAAATAAGCATTTATATCGTGGAAATGGTTGTTTTTAAAGATATGCTCTTCTCTCTCTCGGGTGGGGGTTGAATTCTGGTTTGTTAAATATGACTTGATTGTATGTAATGTTATCTTCTTTTTATATAAGCTAGACTTGATTGTATAGAATAACACTTTCTTCAAATAAAATTAATTAAAAAAACAAAAGATGTGCACACATACATAGGAAACACTCTGCAACTGGAGCCACAACTTCAAACAATGGAACAAGAAACAGGCCAGTCTCACTCTGTTGCTTCGTGGCATGGCCAATGTATGCCCCAAGATTGGAACTCTGTCAGTGCAATTATCTATATTTTAATTACTTATTGCTAGTTTGATGTCAATTTCATGTGTTTTGTTTGTGGTATTTGTTCTGTCTGCATCACTTGTTGTTTGAGGCACAGTGGTGAATTGCTTAGGACTGCTGCCTCACAGCTCTGATAACATTTTTGGCCACAAGACAATTCCAGCATAGTTGTCAGACACTTCAAAGACCATTACATCATTACAATCCACTGAAAACTAGTATTGTTCCTCCTTCCCCATTGACTTCAATGGATTTTGCAGAGTTTGGCAAAATTACGGAAATGGCCGGAACTTTGCCTAACTCATGGCGAAGTGATCCTCACGGTGTTTTTTCATCACAAAACACGACAGGGCGACTTCAGGAACCTTTAAAATTGCCCTGCGATGGGCTGGTGTGCTGTCCAGGGTTTGTTCTTGTCCTGAGCCTTTATAGCTGGAGTAGGCTTCACCGCCCCGCTGCGAACACGGTCAGGATTAAAAGGGTTAGAAAAATGACATGACAATACTTCACGTGAAATCACTGCTGCCTACAACCTCTAAAAGTCATTTGCAAGCTCGTCCTCGTGCATATCTCCGATTTTCTTCTCACAACCCAAAGAAATGTAGATTAAGCTCACTGCCAATTCCAAATTGCCTCAGTGCGAAGGCGTGTACTCGGTGCTGCCCAAATGACCATTTACCCCGCCAAGCGTGAGAAACAACAGGAATGGACTGCCACTTACATGAGAATGTAAATTGTGATACGCACGCGCAGAGACCTTCCTGGGCGGAATCATTGATAGTGATGGCGGCAGAACTCCGCCTACTTTCCTCTGAAAAGGCCTAACAACACGAGCGCTAATCCCCTCCTGCACAGAAGTAGACACTGCTTTACATTAAGTGCTTGAGTACTAGTAAGCGGAAATGCCAAGAAAAGACCTCATGGCATGTAATTTGGCACCTCATTTACTACTACATGCTTTCCAACCCTGTAGTAATACCGCGTGCCGTTTTCACAACTTTCCGCAAAAAAGGCGTGTACCTCTGTTATATGTAAACCAAAGCATTACTACCATAACAAATGTTTACATAAAAAATCAAATGGTACGGTTCCCCGCGGGTAAACTTTTAACAAAGAACTCACCGTATTGGATCTCTGGGAAATCTGAAGAAAGCCAGATCGGACTGGGTGCTTTTCCTGGTGCAGTTCGGAGCAGCGCAGAAATTGGGCATTCTTTCATTTAAAGGTACCTCCCCAAATGTGAATTCAAACAATGAAGTAATATTACCCCAACTTTGCAGTACTGGGTTTCAAATGGATCCCCAGTTTTGCGTTTACTCAACAACGACAACATGCACTACACTGCTGTATGTGGCCTGGAGGATTAGCGCCAACCGAGAAGCAGCGGAGAAAGTGATCCTCCTCTTTCCCACAATGCACCGCCGGGAGATCGAGAGAAGGAGGGAGGCAGGGGAGGACACGAGCGATCTGTGAGATCCTATCATTTCAGTAGTTGTCCGCGTCAAATGCTCCGCGGTGACTTGTGATTTTGTTATCTCTCGCACCTCATTATCGAAACAGCGCGACATCTTCTTAAAATAATATTCAGTCGCAAAGGGAAGAAAAGCTGACGCTGACCAAATATTTAACAATTTTCTTTTGTTAACTTAGTGTAGGGTCGGAGAAGACAAGCAGAGGACACAAACACCAGGGCTTGGCAGACCATAGTTTGGGAGTGAAACAACATAAGTAACTTGTAAAATTTACACAATAGAAACATTGTATTATATACAGCGAACAATTTAAAAACTATATTCTCTGAATACCCTATAGAATTCTGTTAATTCTCTTTCTAATAACTGCTTTAAAAAATTGCTCGAAAAGCGTTTAAAGATTTTATTAAGCATTGAATTCATAATGTAGTCCAATTTCACATACACAAATGAACGTTGTGAAACAAAACTGAAAACTACACTGAAGAATGAAAATAGATACTGTTTTTGGCCAAAATTATTTTACGTATGTTAACAAGGGCCATTATAGGACTATTAGATTAGGTTATTGTCACTTACAATAGGGAAGTATACAGGCTATAAGATGATATATAAATTTGCGTAGCAGAACGAATTGCTTTATGTATATAGTGCAAACTAGAACTGTACGGATATATAGATTATATTAAACCGTAGTGGGGGGAAAGAGTGCAAATGCCTATGCCTAACATACAGTAGAATTAAACATACATCAGTAAGTACAAGTACAGGGTAGGTAAGATCAGGTTATATACAGTTCAGTGATCTTATGACCTAGCGGAAGAAATGGCCCCTGAAGTGGATGGAGCAAGTGGCGAGGCTATATTTGCCAGAAAATAGAAATGAAAATGGGATGAGCTGGATGTCTGGCATCAGAAATAAGGGATTCAGCCCTCCTCAGGCATTAGGTGGAGTAGAGGGTATGAGGTTGAGGAAGGTCAGCCCCAGAAATTTTAGAAGAGGTACTGACAGTCCTTTGGAGGAGCTAGTGGTCCTATTATACAATACAATTATATGATACAATACAATATGCAGAGAAAAACCCACATCCCAATACAAACAGTAAAGGATACTGAGAGATAATGCATTCATATAAATACTATCCTCATAACCTAGGACCAATTGAAAAGGAAACTGGATAAATTTGATTGTATCCAGTTTTTACTTATATTAGCAACATTTATAGAAAAAAAAACTTTTAATTAACTTCCCAATAACTTATTTGCTTTTGTTTATATATTTATTGAATGTATTATTTGTTATGTGAGCCTCTATCTTTGTTTTTTATATGTCTGCTTCTGTAAACTTCTAAATTTCTGCTAGTGTATCTCATCTAATCTGTCAAGTGTTAATTTGTCATTAGTCTGTATTCCAAAATTTGCATGTGGAAAAATATGAATCATCTACTTTGTGTTGGCTCTAAGCTGTTTATTCTGTTCAGGGGCACAGAGAACTGTTACCTATCCCAGCGGCAATTTAAATTTGAAATTAATCACTAATATTACTTATTTGGAGAGAGAGAGAGAATACATGGATAAGATTTCCACTCACACTTGTATCCATACAGGGCCAGTTTAGAGTTGCCAGTTAACCTGAAAGATGTGGGAGGAAAACATACACAGACAGAGCAAGACTGTGCAGACTCTACACAGAAAATGTCCACATTTGGGATTCAATTCATCAAAATGTAATTTTGATAAATTTTTTTACAGCACACTAATTGGGAATTTCAGATATGACATAATGGAAGAAGGAATAAGCCACCCATTGAAAAGACTTTATTTGCCTGAATGAAGAATTGGTTGCTAATTAAGACATTTATATGGATTTAAAGCCTGCAGCCATTGCAGGTTTCCACTACCACAGAAACCAGTTTCCCTGCAGTACATTGACAAATGTATAGGCACCACACAATGGAAAATAGTAATTTGTTTGATGAGGGATTGTGAACTGAAAGTAGTGGAATGGTATAATTTGTGAGTTAACTTGAGGCACTGGTGATAATCCATGTATGAAAAATATAATGATCTCAGAAAAATTACTTTTTCAATAATTTTGACTGTAGAACAAGTTTTACTATATACATTATTTGTTCAATCTACAGTACATTAGCAGCATACACCACCATGTGCTGCTTTACAAACTTAATTAGACTATAGCACACCATCAAGGCTGCCAAACCCATGTCCACAATACAAACAGAAATATGTGGTGGTGCAGCAGTTAGCTCTGCTGATATTTTTAGGGATCTGAACTGGATTTCCTGTCAGGGCACTATCAGCACGGAATATGCAGTTCACAGATTTTCCGTGGATGGTCTGGTTTCTAGTACATTCCAAGGATGTGTAGGTTCAGTTACCTGTGCACTCTTAAATAGCCTTGTCGTGAAGGCGGATGTTGGTGTATGTGTGTCCCTTCAAGGTTTGGTTACTGTCTTATACTTCATGAAGCTGGAATATGACTTTGCTTTTCAAAACAATGTAAAGGAAAAATGTATATATGGAATTCTCTGTTGCAGACGCAGCGATGGCAGGACTTGCATCAACCTTCACAAAATGGTATTGGAATGAGTAGGTGAAAAAAATGGAATAACTGATAGAGTGGTGCAAGAATAGAGAAGATGCAGTATTGTTAGAAACCTTTAAAAACCTGATGTCAGGGACAAAGAATAAGGAAAAATGGACAGCTAAAAACCAGTGATGAGAAAGTTGCAAGCAACACTGGGTGTAAGTAGCTTACAAACGCATGTTTTAATATTGTTTTTAATATTGTATTTCTCAGGATGGACATTTAAAAAATATAGAACTGCATTCTTTAATGTTTAACAATGTTATTCAATTTTAGTGTCACTGGGCCCTTCTTTGTATATTAAGAATATTTGAGTTTTTGCATACATTTTTTGCTTTTCAAGTTAGTCTTGGCTATTTCCTTTGAATTATCCATGCCTTCAAACATACTGAAATAGTATTTAATATTTTAAAGCCTTCAATATGAAAACATATACTCCTTATTTCTTTTGGTTGAGGCATTGGACAATTTATTTTAATGAATACAGTACGTGTTCTTTTCTAGAACGGGAGAGGTCACATTCATATGTCAGACTGCAATTTATGATATTTTTAAATTAATTGTTATTAATCCAGTTTCAGTATTTAATAATCACATACACAGTCTTTACTAATTTGTTTAAAACAGACCTGGGCACTTTTAATCAGCAGGATGCTCTGCTGCATCTCTTTCTCTGAATAATCTTTCTACACATTAATTTAATGTCCAAGTTCTTCATTAAATCAAAAAAATGAAAAAAAAAAACTATATGCGGAGTTTACTTGAATAAAACCAAGTAGATTTTAAATGAGAAGAATTAGATTTCTTTTGCTCCAGTTGAACAAGAAAAATATAGGAAAAAAAACACACACACATAATCAATAGCAACTTCAATAAAATAAAACTTACTGGAGGAATCTTATCAGCATTGCTAATGAGTCAGCTTACAGAATAGAGATACAACAACTGGTGTCAAGTGCAAAAAATTGTTTCTTAATGTGAACAAGATGAAAGAAATTATTATTGATTTCTGGAAGGCCCATGCTGTCCACTGCATATTGAGGGCTCTGTGATGAAATTGGTCAAGAGCACAAAATTCCTTCTTGTTCACCTGGGAGCTGATCTTATTTGGTCAGTTAACACCACTGCCAATAGCCAAGAAGGTGCAGCAGCATCTCTGCATATTTTGGTAGCTGAAGAAGGAAAGCCTATCTCCACCCATTCTTACCACATTCTGCAGTGGCCCCAGTGAGAGTGTTCATGCCAGCTGTATCAATGTCTGGTTTGGGAACTAACCATAAGGTCCAACAATGGACAGTGAACAGAGAGGAAAAGATCACCAGGACCTCTCTGCCTTCCATTAAAGACATCTTTATAAAGTAATGCATCCATTAATACTATAGCATTGTGAAAGACCACTCCCACGGTGTCTTTGTCAGACTTCCATCTGGCAGAAGATGCTGTAGCATCCAAACCAGTTTTGGCAGGTTCTGCTACAACTTTTACCCCTTAGTTTTCTGGACTCTGAACTCTGCTGCCCCCATTCCCTCAGATCTGTTCTTAATAGCTTATTTACAGCATATGCAGTATAATTGTAACACTTGTTTATTTTGTTGTTTTTTATTATTGGTTGTTGTTATTTATTACTGTACTAGACATTAGGCCCGTTACAATAACAGGCGCTAGAACAGTAGTGCATAAACATTAGTAGGAACAGTCTATATTAAATGGCAAGGGACCTTGTATGTGGCTGTAATATGCGTCACTGTATTGTGTGCCTTTAATTTTCTCTAGCAGTAATACTGGTTTGTATTTCCGTAAAATACCTGTAATTTTGTCTGACAGTAATACAGTGGAACCTCGGTTCATGACCATAATTCGTTCCAAGACTCTGGTTGTAACCCGATTTGGTCGTGAACCGAAGTAATTTCCCCCATAGGATTGTATATAAATACAATTAATCCGTTCCATACCGTATGAACTGTATGTAAATATATATTTTTTTAAGCACAGATATAGTTAATAATACCATTGAATGCACAGCGTAATAGTAAACTAAATGTAAAAACATTGAATAACACTAAGAAAACCTTGAACAACAGAGAAAACTAACACGGCAAGAGTTTGCGCTATAGCCTTATGACCTGCTCGCTAAAAACACTTTTTTTTTAATGAGTTTTAAGCACAGGGAAAAAAATGAACATTTGAAAAATCTGTAATTTAATAAACAACCAAGAAAAGTAATATTGCAACAATGCACGTGCGCACCTTTGTGTGTGTGTGTCTGTCTCGCGCGCGCCTGTGTGTGTGTCTGTCTATCTCGCGCGCGCCTGTGTGTGTGTGTCTGTCTGTCTCACGCGTGCCTGTGTGTGTGTGTCTGTCTTGCACGCGCCTGTGTGTGTGTGTCTCTCTGCACACACAGGGAATGCACGGGAAGAGACTGAACACGTGCCGTGTGGCCCCGCGCATGCGCACTTCACCAGAAGACACACGGACACCTGGACGCACACAGGGGTTTTATTAAAGAGGATGTTTCAGATTATTACTATCTATTCACTTACCATTTGTTTCTTTGTTTATTTTTTATAGTACTAGGGGGCTTCGCTCGCCAACCACCGTGTTTGGTTTTCCGGATACACACTTTTAAGATTTTTTTTTCTTTAAAATGTTGCAATTTCTTCAGTTTCACTTTTATTTCAGAACTTCTGTAAAAACAATATTTGGAATCTTTCAAGTCCCAATATGCTGAAACTTTTAAATGATGCCAGTGAGACGTGTTTAATGACTTTGTACCATATTTCAGGATAGGTTTCTCTGTTTGGAATTTCAGCACAGACAAAACGATCTACATCATCAGCAGTTAATAATTTTTTTTGCAATGTAACCAATGAATGCATGTGAGGCAAACCCCGTTTTTGAAATTTGCTGACTTAAACTTAAAAGCCTTACAATATTTACATACTTCTGACATATCACCTATGTCCATATCTTCGATTTCTATTCATCTTTTTGTTATTTCTCCGAGTAATAATTTCTCTTTTTCTGCGCTAATGCGATCTTTACTTTCTTTGTTTTGATACTGTCGTTTTTTTCTGCTTTCATTTTCTGTATCTTGCTCTGCATGTGTTTCGCGCCTACATTTTTTTTTTAATCTTTTGAATTCCAGTTTTCATTATCTCTAACCTGCTCTGCATGTGTTTGGCCCTCTTGTTTTTTAACCTCTTTATGACGTTTTACTTTGTTTTCTACTCTGTCTTTTATTTCTGACCTCGCTTTGTCCTTTTTTTTTTTCAATGACACCTGGGGCCTCATGCATAACGAGAAGAAGAATTCACACTATAACATGGCGTAAGTACAAAAGCAGAAATGTGCTTATGCACAAAAAAATCCAGATGCATAAATCTGTGCGAACACCAGCTCCCACGTTCTTCTGCTACATAAATCCCGGTCAGCATAAAAAGTAATGTACGTGCATGCGGCTGCTGTCCCGCCCCATCTCCTCCCAGAATTACACCTCTTTGAATATGCAAATCAATATAAATAGCCCTTAAGCTTGGCGTTCTGTGAAAAGGCAATAGCAAAAGCACGAGATAAAATAGAAGAAGTTCAGCGAATACCAAGTGGAGGCAAAGAAAAACGTACTATTTGTTGGTTTAAACAGTGGTATAAACAACAAAAGGAAGTTGATCGACTGACATAGAGTGTCGGAGAAACTCGAAAGCTGACGTTCATAAAGTCGCACAGTGCCCGAAATAAAAAAGAAGTTGTCACATATCAAAGTCGCCGTGAAAAGGTGAGTTGTAGCCCACCGTCTGAGTTTCATATGAAAGCTTATTAGGGTAAAGAGAAAAAAAAATAGGCACACAGTGGGGAAAAAGCACGAAATGTCAACTTTAATCTTGAAATTTCCACTTTAATCACGTAGTCTATTTTGTCCTTAAAGTAGAACATCATAAACTTAATCATAAAATTGTTTAATTTACTAGTTTCTCAAATCCCATCGTAACTAAAGTAGCACGTTAAATGCTTTGTTTTGTATTTGATCTTCTATGTGCTTTATGTGTGTGAATCACTACGTGCTTCTGGGCTGTCTCTTCCTCCAACAGGACACAGAATCCATTACATTTGTAATATTACGGCTCTCTGATTAATTAAAATACTGAGATGTATACTTGATATCATTTTCATGATGATAGGAGTTAAAGCATGTTATTAAACATGGGAACACTGTGGCGCAGTGATTGTGCGCGATCTTCGATGAAATAATTTATTGCAGCAGTACTGTCTCTTTCAAATCCCAATTCCTGTCCTTACTTTTCTTTCTCCAAATACCCAATTGCCACACAATCAGCTCTGTAATAGACGTTAATCCATCTGTAAGTTTAGAACGCAGAATCTTCAAAACTTTTAAGGAACATTGAAATATCTTCTTAGTACATGTTGTGACAGATAGGGGGTGCTATTGCTCCCTTGAACCCTTGTCCAAGACGCCAGACACCAGATAAAAGTCCAAATGTTGACTTTATTTATTATCCACAGTGCACAAAGCACCCTCTCCTCCACTATACTCATTCAAATACACAATAATACTCAATAATACAATCCACAACTCCCAGACGTGTTGCCCTCCTACCACCCAGCTCAGCTCGCCATCTGGGAGCTCCCACAGTCCTTTTATATTCCCTGACCCGGAAGTGTTCCCAATCCCCAGTCAATGTGATTCTTTATCACTTCCGGGTCAGATACAAAGTCCTTTTCTTCACCCTGGAAGCATGTCATTCCCCTTGTCCATGTGACTCGGACGTACTTCTGGGGCGTAAGGCAAATAACCATCGTTCCTCCCTGCAGCGTCTCCTAGTGGCCCCCATGGTATCCAGCAGGGCTGTGTATAAAAACTCCAATGTCCATGATGCCCTGCTGGTCTTCGGGGGACCTCCATACTGCAGGGAGGGCTCCACCTGGCGGCTTGGGGGTATTGGCCGGGATGAACAGCCGGCCATAGACCACAATGTTTAATTATTCTATCTTTCCAGTGTCACACCAGTCTCAGCAAGCATACAGCACGAGGCAGGAACAATCTGTGAACAGAGTGCCAGATCCTTACTAGCGCAGCGACTCCGTGTCCTTACATGTTTAATTATTAACAATATACATTATTTAAATTAAGTTGAAGTTTTATCTGTATAATATAATAAACATTTTGCTGCATTTCATCTTAAAAATGATATTGTCATCATATGTAAATACACGCTTTATAAAGTGTCTCAGGTTGTGTAATATTATAACTGTAGTGCCAGTTTACAGTGAGGTGATTGTACTAATAAGTACAAACAGTTCTATAAGAAGCACTTGATGGACTGATTGACTGCGTTTATAGTTCTTGGGATGAAACCGTTTCTGAACCACGAGGTCCGTACAGGAAAGGTTTTGAAACGTTTGCCATGTTAGAGCAGTTCAAATAGGCAGCATGGCTGAGACAGCGTGTGCTTGATGCTGTATACCGATAATTCTCTTTCCGATCAGCTGCTCCGTATGGTGCAGTGAGAGTAATTTGAAAAAAGATGATCCACTGTGGCAACCCCTAACGGGAGCAGCTGAAAGAAGAAAAAGAAGGTGCAGCGAGAGTAACAACGCTAAAGCATCTATGCTATTTGGAATATTTTGGCCATTCCGTGGACCATTATATTGTTACAGGTTAATTACAGTCAGATGCATTAAACTAATAAACATCCATCCATCCATTATCCAACCCGCTATATCCCAACTACAGGGTCACGGGGGTGCAAGGCAGGAAACAAACCCTGGGCAGGGCGCACACACACACCAAGCACACACTAGGGACAATTTAGAATCACTAATGCACCTAACCTCATGTCTTTGGACTGTGGGAGGAAACCGGAGTACCCGGAGGAAACCCACGCAGACACAGGGAGAACATGCAAACTCCATGCAGGGAGGACCAACTAATAAACAATATGTGGTTAATTTCAGTGTTTTTATAAAGCCGCGTCATGGATTTAGATCTAAAAAAGAAAGGGAAGCCACATGGAACAGTAGCACTGCTTTGATGCTGGGTGTCGCCAATCTGCAAAATGGAGCAAAGAACTTGCGTACGCCAGGATATGAGGTACCGTGGAAATGTGCATAACTTTTCTTCAGGTTTAGGTTTTGTACATCGCGATTTGAATGTGGAAACAGGCTTATGCAACATTTTTATGCGTATGTACTGTTTATACATGAGGCCCCTGGTCCATGATGATTACTTTTCCTTTTTCGATTAATAATTTCCATTTTTTTGCACTACTGCGATCTTTAGTTTCTTTTTTTTATACTTTCTAATTTTCCTACATTCATATTTTTTAACTTTCTTCACGTGTATTGCGTCGTTTTTTTTTGTTGAGCCTTTCAAATTCCACTGCTTTTATAATCTTTAACCTGCTCTGCATGTGTATAGCGCCAATGTTTGTGAACGTCTTTATGAAGTTCTACTTTGTCTTTTACTCTTTCTCTTTTAATTCTGAGCCTGATTGGACGTGCTTTTTTTCAATTCCACTTGTTCCGGGCTGATAATTACTTCCGTTATTTTCTGAATTTGCACCTTGATTATTCTTTTTCGCTCTTTTTTCTCTCCAATGCTTTTGAGTCTCTTTTCTCTGCGCTGCTTTCTTCTTCGCTTAGTCGTCGACGTTTCATTTATAACGTATTGTCCTTATACGCTTTATATGTGCTGAGACCCTGGATCTGTGTGTGCTCAAAGCTTTGACACGACTGAGTGTTTTGCTGCCCGTGTTCTTATTTGGTTGTAAGTAGGGCGTGTCTTGCAGGAATCTCATGTTCTACATCATCGTGAGACGGTCCTGGGTCAATCTCTTGGTACAAAGTCTCATGTTTAAGATCCCCGCGAGACGCTCTGTGGCCAGTCTCTTTCGTCTCACGGGTCTTTTAAGTGTCTTCCGTGATCTTAACGTGAAGATCACGATTCGTCTCCTGTCTTTCTCTCCCAGGATTTTTTTTTTTTATAATAGAGAGATTAGTATAGTTCTTTACGTGTCTTACACTTGTTCTGATACTTATATATATGTTGCACCGCAGTCCTGAGAAATTTTATTTTGTGCCACTGTATGCTTAAGCACTCTGTGTGCAGGATATGGCAATAAAGCCACTTGACTTGACTTACCATAGAAATGTTTTTTATTTTACCATTTCATCCGTTTTCTAATCTGCTTGTTTAGACTGGAGTCGTGGGGAGCAATAATTATCCAGGCAGCACTGGGAGCAAAGCAAGAACCAACCTTGGGACAGAAAACCAGTATATCGCAAGTTACACTCACTGGGCTGATAATGAGCCATGTAATTTGTGCTGTCTACAAAATAATATAGAGAAAGTTGATTAATAAAATCAAAAGAATCTTTGATACACATACCATATTAACACAATTATGTCAAAAGCACTTCTTAAACAAGTTTCAATAGCACTTATTTAACAAATGAAACCTTTCTATTTGTTGATGCACCCATGTATTACAAAAATGTTTTTGGATTTTACATAATATGGATTACAATATACAGTAAACGGCCTTGTTTTTAGTATTGAGGATTTTCAGAATTTGGTCTTTATTATAAAATCAATTTTCAGAAACATCATTTTTCATGTGTACAATAAGTAAAGATAAAAAAATGTAACACAAATGATAAAACTACTCGAAAAATTGATTGAATTTACACTGGCAGGGACTGTCTGTATGCAGAAGCCGTATGTAAGTGCGGATCATTCGTTTTTTAGCCAGTCATTCATTCATTCATCTATCTTCAAGTCCACTTAATCCAGTTTATGGATGTACTAGCATACTGCAAGACACGTTTACAAACGCACGCACACCCTCGCTAGACCTAGTCGGAAGAAGCAGTTAAACTAACCTATACATCTATAGGATATCATAGAGAAAATGAGTATTAATATACAGAATATATTACAATCATTGACATTTAAACTTGACATTAAAGTTTAGTTTTCATGTGACTAAGATAAAAAGCACAATGCCAGCCTGAGCACAAACATGTATTTACGGTTCATGCGGAACTCGGTGCCCGTTTTAATGGCTACTTACGGCTCTCGAATTTTACAGACACTGATTTTGCGTCTCAATGTCAGACATTAGCACAGAGCACTAAATGAGACTTTGTGGACAGAACCATCTTGTTGTTGTGAATGTGCTCTGACCTATCTTGTGCAAACCACAATAAGTGTCCCGTGTATGTTTTTTAACGCAAAAGAATGCATTTTCTTCTACATTATGTGAAGGACACAAATTTAACAAAACGAACTTTGTTTAACTTTATTTGATACCGTTTATCTTAGTATCTATTTATAAAACAAAACGGATACGCCGTTGTGCTAAATTAATATTTATCGCGTTCAGCTTCGCTAAAAAAAGCAAAAACAACGCTATAAAATGGCACAAAAAAGTATCCTCTAGAAACGACAATTCCCACAAGCCTCAGCTGCGACATTCCAAACTGCGAAAATTCTGACAAAAAGGGGCTTTGGGAAGCTGCCCGACGAGTTCGCCTGATAAAAAGCGAACAATGAAGCGTAAAGATTAGCATTTTCGCCAGACCACAACACTAAAGTTGTTCCACTCTTGTTTAAGTTAAAAGGTTTCCCTTTATGTTGTGGCATAAATTGTTTTAATGATCTTGTATTGTATTGGAATTGTATTTTCAATGAATATGGCCAGCCTGTGATCGGGGTCCTAGTGTTCTGGCGTCGATTAATCATGGCGGATTGGAAGAGGAGAGAAGAATCCCATCTAAATTATCAATAGAAAATCAAAACAGAATCAAACAGCGGCTAAAAATGAATCAAGTTAAATAAAAGAAAGAGTCCTTTGATTAGGATTGTAGATATCGTTTCATGCGTTTTCCATATTGAAGGGTAAGATAGTTTTGTTTCAAAAGATTTGTCTTCATGGATGTTTTTTTTTTATTTAATGGCATTTTGGTTTTGTGGAAGAACTCTTTGACAGGTAGCAGCGTACGTATTTTAGCGATGCGGCGCCTTGGAGTATGTATATGCACTCCAGTTTTGGGCTTGATCATGCAATTAATGTGGCTGTAGACTTAATTCCAAAATCTGGTGTTTGTTTTTATGTGATTGCGTGCCCTTTGAAAACAGTAATGGTTAACAAAGCAAACAGCAGTTCCGACTGCTGAAAAAACTTTGCTTTGTTTAGAAGTGAGGAGTCAACATGGAAAAAACTGTAACGTCGCTTGCCGTTTTGTATGGTTGCACGAGCCATTTACTTTGTTTAGCAGCCGACGTTACTGGTTTAGGAAAGAAAAGTCAATGGAACCCAGGCGAGTAAAGATTGTAGACGGTCATCTTCGAATTCAGACTAGAAATGTGCAGAGTATATGGCTTACGGCTAATAAGAATGGTATGTTCTTTCTCCCGGGTGTCAGTTAATGAGCCATACAGAAAGGAGAGTATCTCACACTTTTGCGTAATTTAAATTTTAACAACAAACAAAAACATATACTTGTCCCTAACTTTCTCGTCTCAGGCAATCGCTATATTCACATCCCAAGTACAACTTTGGTCAGTTGGGTTTTCGCGAACGTACTGAATAAATTATGACAATACATTCAATGACACGTTTGACAACTTTAAATCAGGCTGGTTATTGAGCGGTAGTGGACATTCGTGTGTACTTTGGGGTGGACAGAGCCTCCGCTGTCAGCTGCACCTGATGGATGCTTTTAGCTCTTACCTGAATACGCAGGATACAAAATGAACGGAGGGTGATAACAGTTGCACGCGTTTTATGAGAAAAACTGAAACGGATTCATTAAACTATCTCATGAGTTGATTGGTAAGGGGATAAGAAAATAATGTAGTAAAGGCAGCTCAGTAATATATGTAAGGTGAAGAACACCTGCCACAGCCATTAGGATAAGAAACCATGAGATGTACTGTCAAAGGGGAAATTAGAAATAACCAAAAAGTGGAGAAGAGTATTTTTTTTACCAGTACAAGAGATAATCCAAATTGGTCTTTTCATTATTATCATATTAATAGAACAGTCAAGGAACAAGTGGAGAGTACAAATCAAGCTGTTCAGTTCCTACTTCCTGCAAACAAGGTGACAGTAAACCTCACCAGTGCACATAAGTCACACTTGTCTGAGGTTTCCAACTAAAAAAAGGTCACATATCTATGGGCACTGGTACAGGAAACAGCCCTGTTTTGGGTACCCATCCATTTTGTACACACTAACACAGGGCTAGTTTGGAGTTGACAGTCAACCTAATCAACATGCTCATGCAGACACAGAGAATTTTACAGGCTCAACATGGATAGTGACTGGTTGTAATTTATAAACAAATGATGCTGATTCATTGAGACAGCAGTTGTAGCCACTGTGCCTCAAGTGCCATCCAGTTATTTAAAAAACCAGGTCACAAGTTAGTTGAATACGTGTTACAGGTTAGTTAATGGAAATAATTGTAAACAAACAGTAGAGAAACATGTCTCCAGTGTGGCAATGATGAATGAGGAAAATTGTGATTCATTTAAATGCTTGAGTTTTAACAAATGTATTAGTTTAGTAGGCAACTACAAGCTGACCCAGTGTGGATACTTCTGTGTGGTGCGCTGTAGTACAATGGTGTCCTGTTCAGGGTTGATTTCTGCCTTACACCTGCTGCTGTTAGGACTGGGACAGACGCCCAGTGACATTGAATTGGATAAGTAGGTTAGAAAGATGGATATTATGGAAGATGCTGAAGTGTCTGATTTTAGAGGAGGTTATGATTTTGTATACCTAGACTTCAAAAAGTTTCCTAATGAGAGGTAATTATTTAAACTGCAGGAGACAACTACAGTATACAGATGTGTGCATAAATGGCATTAACAGCAATTGTAAAGGTTTATAGCATAAGCAACCTTTTTGGAGTAAGTCAGCTTCTGTGGGGATGCAGCATTTATGCCATTGTCCTTTTGCTTAGATAAAGTAATTGCAAGGAAGAGGTTAAATGTTCACTTGACACTGTTTTTCTTGCATATGCAAATACAGTAGAGTCAGTGGAATCTTTAGAGAATGATTTTGAATAAAAAAATCTGATTTGGGCAGATATGTTGTAAATGAAATTTAATGTGAATGAACAATATATTACACATAGTAAAATGATTAGAACAAGTAAACAATAACTACTTTTTGACATATAACATCGGATGTGCTAATGGACTTATCACTTCCTTTAACCAAGCTGAATATCTTTGTGTTTAAGAAGGTTGATTAGATACTGAGTTGTATGGCACACTGTGTGCAGTAAATGCAAAGAGAGGCTAAGTGTATCATGTGAAGCTACGTACATTTTTTGGGCTTCATGTTACGTGAAAGGCATTACTTACAGAATGACCTGACTGATTCAAGGACTAAGGGCTTCAAGGAAAAAACGAAAGAGATTAACTGATATTTTTATAATACCGAAGGGATAAAGTAGGACGATTGAATTTTAAAACAAAAACAGATATTCTTCAACAAGGGAAAGAGAGTGTAGATAGAAGCTGGTTAAAGGTAAATTTTGCGGAAATCTTATGAAGTTGATAGAATAATTAATACATGGAACAAGCTAGCAAATTAAAAGCAGCACTTCGAAGACTTATAAATTGTGATTTGACCATATTTTTTATGAGCATCAGTTATGGGGGAGTGGACAATGTTAAGAAGTGATAGGAAAATCATTTTAGGATTGCTTAGTATTGTAGAAAATCTTATAACTAGAGCTTTTTTGTCTAAAGCTGACAAAATGCCTATTTGAAAGCATTAGGAAAGGTGAGTGCTGCATTTCAAGAAAACGAAAAATCATCAAGTTTTGGTTGTCATTGATGGCACACATGGGCAGCACTTGTAAAAACACATCCTACTGCATCACTGCTTGCAAGAGCTCCTGCATTATCTTTTAATTACAGCTCGGCCCATCTCATCCTGAAGGCATCTTTTTGTCTGGTTTCTACTGCCACCTTTTGAATGAATATTGAAAGGGCAGCAAGAATCCAAAAAAAAAAAAAAGTTTCTATCCCATTTTGTCTTGGTGTTTTTGCATTCACATGCAATGTTGGGCTTTTGAGAAGTAATTCTGCCCTCCCCAAAATTGTAAAGACAATTCCTCTAATGTTTAAGAGTGAGTGAAAAACAATCCGTGGATAAAGGTAAGACACCTTGGTAAAAAATATTTTTTTCTTTTTTTGGCCATGCACCATGTGATAGAACACAACGTAGTTCTTTTGGTTGGAGACTGAGTTACATGTTTTCCATTTCCTTATACTTACGAATGTCAATTACTTGTTACACTCCATAAGTATAGTGTTACAGTTTTGTAATACCTGGGTGCACGTATTTGCAGACCAGTTGTTAGAATTCAGGAGTCTTCCATAATCAGGACAAATGTGCATTGTTCTTGAGAGCAGATTATTATGTACTTTTTTCTTGTATTCAGCAAAATGGCAGGTCATATTTAAGAGGACAAGATTAAGTAAAATGGCAGGCACTTCAAGGTAAATTAACTTTGCAGTAAATGATAGGTGGTATTTAATTCTCTGTCATTCCCTCCAGCGTCTCCTCTTCCAAAATTTTCAGTATTTTGAGTAAATTTTAGGGAATACTGTGGTAAGGCCTCAATTAGAAGCCATGTCTTAATGAATATTACTTATAAATAATAAAAAAAAAATACTAGTAAACTATGTTTCTAACAAATTAGGGCTTTTTATTTCTAAGAATAGTTTATCTTTGTCACATGTGCAGCTATTTAAAATAAAGACAGATTGTCATTTTAACAGAGAAAAGCAAGCCGTTCCTTTTGGAATCAGTTAATCATCCTATGCTGTGTTAAGAACAATGTGATTTAAAGATATTTTCCAAGGCAAGATCTTAAACAATTGTGTCTCTGAAAAAAGATTTTCCTTTGCATTAAATATTGAGAGTAACTCCCTACCAAAACTGGTTGTTGCAGTCTTGTCTTTAAAATTTAAAAAATGGATTATTAAAAACTTTATTTGCAATAAAACAAAAACATAAGAAGCATTCTTGCCAGAATATCACGTTCCATACTTTACATAAAACCATGAGACATATCAAACTGTCTGAAGCCAGCATTGTCATTGTTACGAAAAACTGCTGATTGTAAATGTATAGTCCAGAATTGTCACACCTAATGTCTGTCAGAGAAAATGTTGCTTGTCTGGTTCTGATCCTGGTAAAAGTTTTCTGTTCTCCATGCTGAAGTCAGTTTAGTTTAAGCTATAGCACTTTGTTTTTCTTGTTTTCTGTTGTGTTATTCAGTACTGGACTTGTGCTGAGACTATTTGTTGTTTTTATACTGCCTGTAGGAAATTTTCTAGTGTCGATATTGCCTTTATATAATGATATTAACAGTAAATCCAGCTTATAACTAGTTATAACTGTGTTTTAAAGGTTTATAAGGTCACCATTAACAGGTGCATAGCATAGAATAAAATTCTTACCTGCATGAATTAATCAAATTACAACACTTCACCACTCTCTGGTGAGTTGCTTTGAAGAACAGTGTCTGCTAAATGAATAAATCTAAATGTAAATGCGAGGTAGCCTTTACAGTCCACAATGGTTCTCTCCATCTTACATTAGGTAAGTAAATAAACATTATCAATATGAACATCCTACCAAAGTTTTTACATTTTTTCTAGATTATCACATTTGTATAAATAAAATCCTTCTTTAAAAAAAAAGAAAAAATAATTGTAACTACGTTCATATGGAATATAAATAGGCTGCAATCTAAAAAATCAATTTTACAAAGATCTAAGCCAGAGTGTAGAGCTGACAGTAGTGTGTGGACAGCAGTTCAGTGAAATTTTTGCTTACATATGCAGAAATAATACATTTGTACATGGTAGTAATTTGATCAGCAAATCAAAAAAATTAGGAAAGATCCTTCATGTATAGTAAAACTAAAGTGACTTGATTTTCTGGTGATCCATTTTTTGGCTTTTAATCTACTGATTTGTCTGTTTTCCTGCTTTCTGACTCTTGTATAAAAAGTCATGAAATAATTCAGCTAAGGGTTTTCTACAGTGTCTGTTTATTTTATTTACAAAGGTCTGTTCATTGCTTTATAGAGCTGCTTTAACTTAAAGGTGTTTTTAAAGTATTCTCATTGAAGTGTTAAAAAGTCTAAAAACTTTCCATTTTGAAAACTAGTCAACCCCCCCGGCCTGTGCTACGCACCAGCCACTTCAGATCTCTGCCACTTGTGTGTATGTGAATGTGACTTTCACCAAACAACAAATCTTTTAATTCTCGCGGATATGCCTCTTTATTGGGAAGAAACGCTACTTTTCCCTGATGGCGACATGAATTAGATGATCTACAAGTCTCAAAAGTTTAAATCCGAAATACATGCTCAATCTCTTTTCACTGTTCTGTTCTTTCACCGAATAATAATTTCCATTTGTTTGCACTAATGCGATCTTTACTATCATTTTTTTGAGACTTTCAAATTTTAGTGCTTTCATTATCTCTAACCTGCTCTGCATGTGTATTGCACCAACGTTTTTGAATTCTTTACAACGTTCTACTTTGTCATCTACTCTTTGTCTTTTTATTTCCTGCCCTGGGTATGGTTAAATCTCTTGGCACAAAGTCTCGTCTCACGGAACATGAAAGTGTCTCTCTGAAAAAGTCATGTCTTGTTCCAGGCTAAAAAGTCTCATCTCGTCCCAGGATTTTTTTTATTATAATAGAGAGAGAGAGATGTATTATGTTTATTGGGCATTTCCAATATTTTCAGTATTGTTTCCATAAAATATGGATTTCTTAACATTAAGACATACATTTATAGTCAACTGTAAGATTGTGGCTAGCTGGGTGTACGCCACATGCCGAAAGAGGTTTAGGCTCATGTAGCCTTTCTTATAATACAGTAATGAAAGTCTGAGTTTAATGCCAATACCTCCAGCCAGCATCAACAAGAGTGCCTGAAAGGGACTGCAATATGTCACATCTGCTTCTCTAACTAGTGTAATCTTATGGTTTCTTCTTTAGAAAACATGATTTTATCTACACTGGCTATATAGTGAAAAGAAATGCATGTGTAACAGTAGCAAGCGGTGAAGTAGAGGTGCAATGATTGTGATTTTTGTGGCTGACTTTAGTTGCCAGTTTGCTTTATTGAAAAGCATTCAGTATCAATGTTATTTGCTGATCCTGGTGTGAGACGTGGGGCTAAACCATGTGCATGATAAAATGTATTAATTTTAAGCAATGGTAAAATTTGGTTTTAAAAGTAATATACATTGCTTAATTCATAATTTAACAGAGAGTGGCCTATTTTTGGCTTTCCAGAATGCTGATATCAAGTTGGATACATTGTTTTCATGTTTGAACCCTTTGTCATATGAGCATGATAAAAGCTATACAGCGGTGTCATTGGCATTTTAGTTAACAATAGCATAAGAAACTTTGTATGATGAAGTATAGGCAAAGATGACATCTAACATAAGGATACAGAAATAGTAACAGGAAGGTATGTAAATACTCACAAGAAATTCTGTTATATGGTATTTTCAAATTGTTAATTTTGCGCAAAAGTTGCCCTTGGATGTTGATTATTTTGTTTAAGAATTTGGGGTCCAGGTTCTTCTCCCTCTTCAACCTGTAGAAACAGAAAGGTGCCAAAAGTAGCTTGCAGTGTATGCTAAAATCTGCTGAGCTCAGGAGAAGCAAATTGCACATCTTTTTTTTTTTTTGTCTGATTCAGACCTGTACATATTAAATTATATCCCACAACTTTAACAGCAAAACAAACAAGTCTTAAAATTACTCCACATTTAACCAATGAGTACCTGGCCTAACACAAGACTCTGCAATGGATGATAAAAGTACCATTAATTATTTGAATATTAAGAGAGAAGTGGTAGAGTCTTAATGTCAATTTTAATTACGAACTATGACACACTCTTAATTGTAGGCAACTTTAACTTTCATATCAATAATCAGTGTGACCTAAAAGTAAAGGAATTTATGAACCTCCTGGACTCTTTTGATTTGAGACAGCTCGTTAATCAACCTACACATAAAGAAGGTCATGCGTTAGACTTAGTAATTACCAAAGGACTAAAAGTTGATGTGAAGCAGATCATTGATATTGGTCTATCAGACCACTTTCTTTTTCTATTTAATATAGAAATAATGATAGAAAACATTCATGAGAAGCATATTGTTAAAAAACGCTTCTTTGAGTCATCAGCAGCTTTAAAACTTACATTCTAAGCAGTCAGTCCATTTATAATGCCAACTATAATAGCGTGGATAATGTAAATAGTAAGGTGGAAAATTTTAACTCTGAAGTAAGAGCTGCTGTTGACATAGTTGCACCTGAAAAGACAGTTAAAAAATGTTCTAGCATTGTTATTCCATGGAAGACCCAAAGAGTGTCTGATTTAAAAAGAACATGTTGTAGAGCTGTGCGTAAATGGAGGAAAACTAAACTAACTATCCATTATGAGATATTGAAGGTTAAAATAACAGAATACAATAACACAGTCCGTCTTGAGAGGCGCTGCTATTTTTCTAAGATTATAAATAACAATGCTAGTAATCCCAGAGTCTAATTTTCTACAATTGATCGTCTGTTAAACCCAGGTAACACAAAGGAATGCCCCCAAAATACTTCCAATGAAACCTGTGAGAACATTGCTGTATTTTTCAATCAAAAAATTAATGATATTAGAAATAACATAGTACATCTCCCCAACACTACGGAACCTCCTAAGCCCCAGTACTCCGTTATAAACAAATTAAATTCTTTCACCAGGATAGATTTACCTGATTTACAAAAAATAATATCTGAACTGAAACCCTCCAACTGCGTCCTTGACCCAATACCAACAAGGTTTTTCAAGGAAGTATCAGGCGTGCTAATTGATAATATTCTTGACATAGTAAATTCGTCATTAAATTCGGGGGTCTTCCCAGACTGTCTTAAAACTGCTGTTGTTAAACCCCTACTCAAGAAAAGTAATCTTGACCCCTCTGCTTTTGAAAATTTTAGACCCATCTCTAACCTGCCCTTCTTAAGTAAAATTCTAGAGAAGGCAGACATTATGCAGTTAAATGACCACCTCAATAAACATGCTATTCTTGATAAATTTCAGTCAGGTTTTAGAACAAATCACAGCACAGAAACTGCACTCGTTAAAAGTAATAAATGACTTGCGGGTAAATGCAGACAGAGGCCATTTATCTGTTCTCATCCTCCTCGATCCGCATTTGACACCATTGATCACAATATTCTTAGAAATCGCCTTAGTCAATGGGTGGGCCTCTCTGGCAGTGTTTTAAATTGGTTTGAATCCTACCTGGCAGGGAGAAAATACTTTGTTAGTTGTGCTAATCACAACTCAAAGACACATGATATTGTATATGGTGTTCCACAAGGCTCTATCCTGGGTCCACTGCTCTTCTCAATCTACATGCTTCTGTTAGGTCAGATTATCTCAGGTTACAACGTGAGCTATCACAGCTATGCTGATGACACACAGCTGTACTTATCAATAGCACCTGATGACACAATGTCTTACTGGTATTTCTGAATGGGTGAATAGTAATTTTCTCAAGCTAAATAAAGAGAAAACTGAAATTTTAGTGATTGGCAAAAATGGATTAAATGAGGTTATCAGAAATAAGCTTGATGCATTAGGATTAAAAGTTAAGACGGAAGTAAAAAACTTATGGGTAACTGTTGACTGCAACCTGAATTTTAAATCGCATATTCATCAGACCACTAGGACAGCATTTTTTCACTTAAGAAACATAGCAAAAGTTAGACCTCTTATATCATTGAAAGATGCTGAGAAATGAATTCACGCTTTTGTTTTCAGTCACCTAGATTACTGTAACGCACTCCTCTCAGGACTACCCAAAAAAGACATAAATCATTTGCAACGAGTGCAGAATGCAGCTTCTAGAATCCTAACTAGGAAAAAAAAATCCGAACACATTTCTCCAGTTTTGATGTCACTGCACTGGTTACCTGTGTCTTTCAGAATTGACTTTAATATTCTGCTTATGGTTTATAAAGCCTTAAATAATCTTGCTCCATCTTATATATCGGAATGTCTGACACCCTATATCCCAAATCGTAACCTTAGATCCTCAAATGAGTGTCTCCTTACAATTCCAAAAGCAAAACTTAAAAGAAGTGGTGAGGCGGCCTTCTGCTGTTATGCACCGAAAATCTGGATAGCCTGCCAATAGGAAGTCGCCAGGCTAATACAGTGGAGCACTTTAAAACACTGCTGAAAACACATTACTTTAACATGGCCTTCTCATAATTTCACTTTAACCTAATCCTGATACTCTGTATGTTCAATTCATCATAATAACTATTTTTTCTGTTCACCCTGGCCATCGGACCTTACTCTTATTCTATGTTAATTAATGTTGACATTTTATTTTCTTACTGTGTCTTTTATTTTTTCTGCTCATTATGTAAAGCACTTTGAGCTACATTTTTTTTGTATGAAAATGTGCTATATAAATGTTGTTGTTGTTGTAGATCTTCATTAAAGACAGAAGTTTTGAGTGAAGATGGGCTGTGACATTCAGAGTAGTTGCATATCTTTCTCTGTCCTGTATTAGTTTTATTTTATGTTGGATTATTACGCAGGTTTGTGTCTTGAGATTGCAAGGTAGACTTCAGAGCACCAGCATTAATATTTTTTTTTAGCTTAAGATGAAGAGAGTAAGCCATATTTACATATTTATAGTTATGTCATCATGACAGTGCCACTGTTTTTGTTTGTTAGCTTTTGATGTTGTATATTGTACAGACAATATTAAGTGTCTTTAGGTAAGGTTATTATTTAAAAGCTTCACAGCTGTTGGTCTTAATTGTTTGGCACAGAAAAGTGCAAATAATAAATAATTCAATCAAAAATGCTAAACATTGGGCAACCATGCATTTTCCACGTTCTACTGTAGCTTACCCAAAATAACTAAACCATTATTAATAGCTAATACTGATTATCCACCTTAATGGAAGGATAAGTGTCTCTGTGATGTGCCATCTGTTGGAATGACTAATGCAAAATATTTTGTTACTACATGCATTACAAATACATTCCAATAGATGGTGCACTGCAAACCTTAACACCGATGTCTGCATTGATTATTTAGATTTCAACCTGTCTTAAGCGGGTTGTACAGATAGTAAGTAATAAATGGAAGGCTAAATACTTTTTATACTTAAATACTGCTTTAAATATGATAATTCAGTTACCAATAGTAGCAAACAAACAGGCTTTCCATCTAATGTAGGGGTTCTCAATGTCGGTCCTGGGGACCCCCTGTCGCTGCAGGTTTTTGTTCCAACCAGCTTCTGTTTTTAATTGAACTCCTGGACTAATTAAGTGAACTGATATTTCCCAAGTTCTGTGTTTAAGGAACAATATATTGATTAGAAAACTAAGTTTGCTAAAAAAAAAAAAAAATAAAAAAAAAATTAAAGTGTATCAAGCAGTTATATAGGAATAATGTATTTTTTTCTTTTTAACAGTATTTTCATCTTGGTTTTCCATCCTTCAAGCTGTTCTAACTGTTTAATTAATCCATTATGTATTAAGTAGTGGGTCTGACTCTAAAGTAGCTGCAGCCTTTGATTATTCAGTGTTGTTTGCCTGGGTGTCTGCTCTGCTCGTTTTAAGTTGTCATTATTAAGATACAATGAAGGGGAAAAACTGCACAGAAAAAGGGCAAAGTATAAAATCAACAAAAGAGAGTTAAGCATTTAAATATAGAGCAAAAGCAGAAATATTTATAAATGTCTTATAAATGCAAAAATCATGCTGCTATGCTTTTCTGAATGTCGAATAAAAGAAAAAAAATACCAGCTAATGAAATGAGATCAGTGTTATCAGGTGTTGTCACTGATTAGGAATCTGGTTGGAACAAAAATCTGCAGCCACAGGGTGTCCCCAGGACCGACGGTGAGAACCCATGATCGAATGCCTGATGTTGCCAGGATAGGCACTGGCTCCTTATCACCTTGAGCAAGATAAGCTGGTTTGAATGGAAGGAAGGATTCACAGTTACTAAACCTGACCAAGAACCAGGAGGTCTTTGCATGAATAATATAACTATCACTGAAACACAAATTAGTTGGCCTTAGATCAGAATTGGCCGGTTTTTGCTTTTATTGTGAAATTGGTTCATAAAGGCCGATCAGGTTTCCTGGAAAGTGCTGAAGAGAACTACTGTTTGGAAGTATATTAAAAAGTTTGAAAGTGACAGGATTGCTATGTGTAAAATTTGTAGTGAAGAAGTTAGTTGTGGTGGATTTAAATGTTTTTTGCGTGATGCTAGTAATCTTGTCTTTAATATAAATTATACTTTTAAATGTCTACAACACCCAGGGCTTTCAATTATGTAAAAATTGAATTGAACTTAACACAATTCTAATGTCTGCAGCCTCCACTTGAGCTGTTCATATGTAATTGGAATTGGAGTGGCATTAAATTGGAAATCAGATTCAGAGCAGGCAATTTCCCAAAAAAAATACAGGTGATTACAGCCTCATAAAGCTCAGTTGGTGCATCTGTAATAACTATGCTTCATTTGGACATAGAGGTTAGGAGTACGTGCTGATACAGCATATTGCCGCACCTACCACATGACGAACCAACTCAGTATCCCAGATTAGGACCCGAGTGCACCCATGCAATGGGTGACACCTCAGCACCACACTAGTTCAGATGGAATGGAACCAGTGTGAGGTTTTTTATGGTGGCTGGAGTGCCAATTCTGCCACAAACCCCCAGGTTTGTCCCTGCAGGTTGGAGGGCCTACATGTAGGGCTGGATGCAGATTAACATCATACCCAGGATGGAGCAATTGCAGGTTAAAGGCCTTGCTCAAGGGCCCAATGAAGTAGAGTCATGTTTGACATTTATGGGATTTGAACCAGCAACCTTCCGATTGCCAGTGCAGATCCCCAGCCTCAGAGCCACCACTCCGCCCTATTTGGACATATCTTCAATTAAAATAATTAATGAACAAATCAAGTTTATTCAAACAGCAAATGTCACAAGCTTGTTAAGTTTTAATTTCCAAATCTATCTCTCTTTTTTACATTTGTTCCAGCTTTAAGGCTACTTTGTGAAATCAAACTTTTCGATGTAATAATATTGTTATTTCAGTATTCTTCTAAAACAGCCCTTCTCTGTTTTCAAGCTACCTCAATTTGGTGTTCAGACTTAGTTATTGCTTATGCATGTGTCCTGTTTAGTTTAGCTTAATCCTGTATGTTATTCTATGACCACTAGAACCCTGCTCCAAAAATGTATTTAATTGGACTGCTTTGCACACTTGCTCTACCTTCAACAAGCTGTTTTCTTTTTTTTATCGCCATAGCCTACACTTATTGCAATTTTTTCTCCAATTTTGCTTTGGATTGTTATTTTTGTCACTTAATAGCAGAATTTTTGAATTGCTGTTAATGAAAGTGTTTGTCATATTTAAGCATAATGAAGGGAGAATACTTAAATATCATTACCATGCAACATTTAGTCCATTCAGAAACTCATTTTGTGAAACATGAGTAGACTCCTTGTGTTTCAATAAAATATAGGTGCTCACTGACTTTTGCACCGTATCAGAAAGGCACATTCCAGAGCAGGGGGCTGGAAGAAGTGCTGGGTTCAGGGATTAAAGTAATACATGTGCGTAATGTGTTATAAGTAATTGTGAGTGATCTTGTGTGGGATTTGTGTATGCAGTACGGGCATGTGAATTGTCCCAGTTCCATTTTACATTTTGATCATATCACTTTCCCTGCACAGAAAATCATGATTTTTTGAAGAAGCAATATTACACAAGTTATGAGCACTCCATGCTTGGAAATTTGACAAAGGAGACAAGACTGGTCAGTCTGTCAGACTTGGTTGTTTAGTTAATATCTAAGCTGTTTCAATATCTTCTCAAAATACTTCATGGCCTGGGATATGTTAACTCCATGTGCCGCATGACTTTGAGGGCGCTGCTGCTACACAAGCAGTGTACTGTCTATACTTGGGTGCATACTTTAAGTATCTCTGGAGGATTCCACTATGTGACAATACAAGAAATCATTATGGTGAGAAAACAATGTCCGGTTTCACTGTCTTGTGAGTTGAAAGAAGAAAGATGTTTAAAATAAAAATTCTTTGCATTCTGAAGCAGTGGCAAAGGTGCAAAAAGCAAAAAAAAAAAAAAAAAAAACTAACAGCAACACATAAGGTGGGATGTAATGCCTTTAAATGTATCACGTCATGATGGGGAAGATGCAATGCTTGTATTGCCTATTCACAAAATGGATGATGGAAAGCACCATAAAGACATTCACATGTCAGCAAGTGTGATGATTTGCTTCACGGCATTGAACCATTCATCAAACATCAAAGCATGCACATTGATCCTGTTGGAGGTGCAAGCCTGCTATCACATTGATAGTAAACAATGATGCCGACGTCATGTAGCAAAACTTGAACACAGATGGCACCCGTGTTTTTGCTGGTTAATTTCTGATGATGTGCTCCGAGGATGCATCAAAAGAATGCTGAGCATGAAGTATAAACCAGCCCTTAAAGGTTGTCAAGATTTCTGACACAACTGTATGTCTCGGTAGTTTGTTCCTGATTCCCACAACTATGTTTAAAGAAGTGCTTCCTGGCTTCAATCCTAACTGTTTTCCCCATAAATGTTCACTGGTGTTCTTGAGTATGTCATTTACCCTTATGCTGAAAGAATCCTGCTGGATCTATTTTATCAATGCCTTTGAGAAATTTGAAAAACTGGGCCTGTATTTTTGAAAAGTCTCAGAATTACTCATGGGAATTACAGTAAAAGTGTAAACTAGGATTACAATTTACAATTTGTCCTTCCCTCATAGTAGTACATAAGAAGTATTTATGGAGCATCCTAGTCCCAGCCCAAGGAAGTAGTAGGAATTCATATCAGAGAATGAATGATGTCACGATTTTATGACACCCTTCGCCATCATGGCTTCTCTATTGATCCATCAGTGACAATGTCCATCCATTTGTCCATGGAAGGAAAAGCCTGCACAAAGAATTTAATGATACTGGTAGTGATGGTGCACAATCCACAATCACACTGCTTCACTTCCTGATAAGAGTCCACGTGACAAGCCTTGTACAGGATGATGAGGGATGGCAGGAAGTTGTCCCACTTTGGAAGGACCCTTGTTAGGTTGATGGTGTGTGTGTGTGTTTGAATCAGAATAGTACACAACTCCTTACAACAAGGCTCAGGGGATAATTGATTATGCAAACCACTGTGTCTCGTTCAGATACTTATTCAGTTGAGGGTATTCCTGCCGTAAATTGGCACTTATGATAATGTTTTGTAGTTTACTAATGCTGATGCTTCGCCAGAAAGATGATGATAATAATTTATTTAACAATGAATACTCCAGGCCTTTTTCTTACCTTGCACACTAAGCTTGATGGGATAGGCTCCAGCTTCCCCATGACCCTACTCGGGATAAAGTGAGTTTAGAAAACGTTTGGATGGGTAATCCACAGCCATACTTTCAGATGAATCACCTTCCTTCTGCTATGCCAACATACAGTAATGGTAGAACAGTTTTATGCGGTAATTTTCACTAGTTGGTTACTTGAATATTTTTCACTGTGCCATGATGAGCCTCACACTCCTTGATCCCCCTCTTATCTTCTGTGTGACTGTATATATCCAATGCCCTGCCTTCTTGAACCATCCTGTGGTTGTAAAATGTAACAGTAATGTTCCAGGGTTATGTGGAATGCAAAGCTCCGTGTGTATTCATGACATTTCCGTATCACTTGACCTTTCAGCCCTGTCTATCTTCAGGGTAGTAGGCTGGCTACTAAAATGCAGTTTTCAACCATGACCACTTTTGCATTGACAATGTGATATCGTATGTGTTTCACATGTGCGTGCTTATCCACACAAGGAGCAATGATCTTTATGTGTGTGCCGATTTCCATGAATGCAGTTTGCTTTACCATTACCTTATGTGTAGTTGTGGTGGAAATGTTTAAATCTGCATATTACCTCACTCACTATAAGGGCATTTCAAAGTTTGGTGCAAAATTCAAGAAATGCTTGGGTTTTAAATATACACATTAAAAGCTGCATTTTACATGTAATGTTACACTTTTACTTAGGCTGAGAGTGCATGACACATAACTTACAAAATTTGTGATGAATCTTATAAAAATGTATATGTCTGTTTATCTACTGAATTACAGTTATTTAATAGAGACTCCTTGAGCATGTTTGTTAGCTTGACACAGAAGTACAATTTGTGCAGCAAAGAGGTATTTAAATGCTATTTTGTCTAGTATTTTAATCGGTAAATTGCAAGAGAATAAAATTTCTACTCCAAGTTTCTATGAAGTAGCAGATGCTAAAGCCACCACATAGTAGTGTTTGTTACTTAATCTGGGGATGTCTTTGATTAACAGCTTGGTCTGTTGTAGAAGCACAACATAGCAATGGCACTGTAATGTCTAAGGTAATGATGGAAACAAATCTACAGCAGGTACGGCAAGATTTGGGGGCCGATTACTTATTATTTGGGTTGCAAGAGGAAACAACATTGAATCAGAAATGGTTGAATACTGATCCAACCGAGGAAAGGTCAATTCAATGTTGAAAAATTAAAAAGCCAGTCTAATTTTTATTTTGTCTTAAAACTCTCAGTAGTTTGACATACAGTAGTTCTCTTATTTGTGCCTGTTTTGCTGCGAGAAAATGGTACTAATCTGCCTACTACTTAAACACACACAGCAATAAAAAAAGTTTAATTTTTCACCTAAACATAGAATTGGAAAGATACTTTTTATGATTAACTAGCTGTGTTACCTGGATTAGCCTAGGAAATTTCCTGAGAGAAAGTGCCTCGGTTATAGTTCTGTTGGTTAGTCAAATGTATGACAAGTGCTATGTAACTAATAAGTACTTTTCTGTATTTATTTTTTGTAGTTTTTCATTTTTATGCAGGAATGCCTTACTCTTGAACATGCTACATACAGTTTCCCTTAAGTAAGACATTCTTGCTTTTCCTAGTAACTGACTTTGAGATACTGTATTGTTTTCATCTGTAACAAATAATTAGTGGAACAATATGAATTCTGGGTGGAAATACAGGTGCTGGTCATAAAATTAGAATATCATGACAAAGTTGATTTATTTCAGTAATTCCATTCAAAAAGTGAAACTTGTATATTAGATTCATTCATTATACACAGACTGATGTATTTCAAATGTTTATTTCTTTTATATATTTTTTTTTATTATAACTTTTTATAATTATAAGTGACAACTAATGAAAGTCCCAAATTCAGTATCTCGGAAAATTAGAATATCAATTAAGACCAATGCAAAAAAAGGATTTTTAGAAATGTTGGCCAACTGAAAGGTATGAACATGAAAAGTATGAGCATGTACAGCACTCAATATTTAGTTGGGGCTCCTTTGGCCTGGATTACTGCAGCAATGCGGTGTGGCATGGAGTCGATCAGTCTGTGGCACTGCTCAGGTGTTATGAGAGCCCATGTTGCTCTGTTAGTGGCCTTCAGCTATTCTGAATTGTTGGGTCTGACGTATTGCATCTTCCTCTTCACAATACCCCATAGATTTTCTATAGGGTTAAGGTCAGGCGAGTTTGCTGGCCAATCAAGAACAGGGATACCATGGTCCTTAAACCAGGTACTGGTAGCTTTGGCACTGTGTGCAGGTTCCAGGTCCTGTTGGAAAATGAAATCTGCATCTCCATAAAGTTCGTCAGCAGCAGGAAGCATGAAGTGCTCTAAAACTTCCTGGTAGACGGCTGCGTTGACCTTGGACCTTAGAAAACACAATGGACCAACACCAGCAGATGACATGGCACCCCAAACCATCACTGACTGTGGAAACTTTAAACTGGACCTCAAGCAACGTGGATTCTGTGCCTCTCCTCTCTTCCTCCAGACTCTTGGGACCTTGATTTCCAAAGGAAATGCAAAATTTACTTTTATCAGAGAACATAACTTTGGACCACTCAGCAGCAGTCCAGTCCTTTTTGTCTTTAGCCCAGGCAAGACACTTCTGACGCTGTCTCTTGTTCAAGAGTGGCTTGACACAAGGAATGCGACAGCTGAAACCCATGTCTTGCATACGTCTGTGTGTGGTGGTTCTTGAAGCACTGACTCCAGCTGCAGTCCACTCTTTGTGAATCTCCCCCACAGTTTTGAATGGGTTTTGTTTCGCAATCCTCTCCAGGGTGCGGTTATCACTATTGCTTGTACACTTTTTTCTACCACATCTTGTCCTTCCCTTCGCCTCTCTATTAATGTGCTTGGACACAGAGCTCTGTGAACAGCCAGCCTCTTTAGCAATGACTTTTTGTGTCTTGCCCTCCTTGTGCAAGGTGTCAATGGTCGTCTTTTGGACAACTGTCAAGTCGGCAGTCTTCCCCATGATTGTGTAGCCTACAGAACTAGACTGAGAGACCATTTAAAGGCTTTTGCAGGTGTTTTGACTTAATTAGCTGAATAGAGTGTGGCACTAGGTGTCTTCAATATTGAACCTTTTCACAATATTCTAATTTTCCGAGATGCTGAATTTGGGACTTTCATTAGTTGTCAGTTATAATCATCAAAATTAAAAGAAATAAACATTTGAAATACATCAGTCTGTGTGTAATGAATGAATCCAATATACAAGTTTCACTTTTTGAATGGAATTACTGAAATAAATCAACTTTGTCATGATATTCTAATTTTATGATCAGCACCTGTATAATTTCTCCTGTAGGACATCCTTTAAAAATGGTAGCTTTAAATTAGATTTGAATGTAACACTTTCCTCTGTATTCTTGTACTTTTACAAAGTTTTAGAGGGTTTAGATAAAAAGCAATATACAGATTGAAACAGGTGTAGTGTATGGAAAGAATGGTTTACTTAAGAGAAGGGACAGAAATAAAAAATGCAGTCAATATTAACTGAAGTAAACCCAAATAAACTTAAATCCAAAACTGTGGAAAGCCAAATAAAAACCACAGCAATCCACATATCTAATCTTGTAACATGCACTACATACTTATCCTATAACAGCTGCAAGCCCACTGAACTAAATTCAGCTTCAGATGTGGGGTTTTATTTTGTTCACTAAAGAATTTGAGGTCATTGACATCTGTATATTAATGTGTGGTGCAGTGGTGTGTAATGCTGTATTATTAAAATGTGTTTCTGATTTTTTTATCTTTCATTTGTTTTTGTAATTCATTAATGCATTTGGTTTCATGTTTTTCATCAGTTTTATGTTTAATGCTGCTTTGTTTTTTTTTTTGCTAATCTTTTTTAATATTATTTTACCCTGAAAGCCATAGCTAGACAATGAAGTTCAAACACTTAACTTTTACTTTTTCTTTTTTCTTTAACATATTACAAACAGTAAGATTTACAGGTTTTACATTTATGCTGCCCTTGAAAAAAAATTTAATATTTTTAATGTTGGGTTTCTTTGGTCTCTGTAAATGTATGGAAATGATGTCGTTGCAACAATAATTTAAATTTATTATGTAGAATGCATACTTTTCTGCAGTGTGAAATCATTTTTAAACATCCACTAAAAGTACATGGATTCAAATGTTATGTTTTCCAGATTTTGGTCATAAACATACTTGCATTTGATGTCACTTTAATGTAATGACAATCTTTTTCTCCATGACTCTCTAAGTTTCTGTTATAAACAAATACTGACCCTTTGTCACTGTCTTTTTCAGTTCATGATACAAAACGAGAAACCGCATCTTGCAGCAAGAATGCCTGTTGTCTGGCCCACTCTCCTTGATCTCAACAGGGATGAGTGCAAGAGGATTCTGCGCAAACTAGGTAAAGTTTCTTATGTATGAGCTCCAAAGTTCCTTTAAAAATATTTCAATCAGATGAAGTTTATGAAATACAGAAAATCATTTGTTTACAATAAAATATAACTTAAGAATTTTGTTTTTTTTTGTTTTTCCATATAGGGTGTGACTATATGAGATTTCAGCTTAGCTCCATTATTTTATTCTGTTTTGATTAGAAATGACAATAATAGGAAATGTATAAGTGTTTGATAAGTTTGCTTTTATACATTAATGGAGACATTAATAAACTTGTCCCTACTGTGGGAGAGTTTTAAGCATACAGCCTCATATTCTGAGATCATGTGCAATTTATAAAAATGCTGAGAAACAATAGCTTGAATCATTCCTGGATAGAGATCTTTATCAAATGAGATATTGGTGATACTGTATCTGTACAGTTTTTGCTAAATGTCATTGCAGCGCACCTCTGAGGGAAAACTGCTTGTTATGGCTTTTACCTTTCTTATACTGATGTGAAATTTTAAAAACATTTTAGTTAGGTAGTCTAGTTTGTAGATTTGTTTGTTTTTTCACCGGGGAATTTGTTCCAGTGTAAATCTGTAAAATCTTTCTGTAATGTAGTTGCTTAATTCCCTTTAGTATATATAGAAAGTTTATGATGGGTTGACTGATCAATATGCACCTAAAGTAATGCCACAGATATGTTTGTCCATTCTTTTTGGAACTTACACCGAACACTTAAATTCATATACTTTACTAAATAGCTGTTCATTTGACTTATATTTTACCTCCAAAATTTTTAGATTGCAACCGTTTTTAACTAAATTTTTCTTTGATCAATTTTTGAAACAATTCTGTTATATGTTGAAGTTTCAGTCCTGAAACAAACAAATCAAGGTATTTATTTAAAGCATTTTCTATGATTTCCTGTTTTAAAGAATTTCCCAATTTATCATTAATATCATGACTAAAGGAGTTCAACACATTCACTATTTTCATTTTTTTTGTTTCAAATAATGTATATTAATACTAGCATGTCAGAAGTGTGGTGGGAATGATAGAAAGAGAGCTCAGAAGTTGTGCAATTGGATTACATCCACAACACCTTTCTGTTTTGTACAAAATCATGATAGTCTTTTTGGTAGGACTTATTTTACAAAATCTCTTCCTATAGATATGGTACTCCTAATATGGGTAAACATTTTGTAAGTTTCAGTGGTTACAACAGGCAGACATCTTCCATCTTAAAGAGTTAGCATACACAGTGTTTTGTAATTCTTTTTTGTTTTGAGTTTTTTAGAATTAATTCACTCATATTTTTGTTTTTTGTAGTGTTTACTGTACCTTTAGAAAGTATTCACTCCTGTGGATTTTTTCCATGTTTTGTTGTTGCAAACTCTGAATATATACTGCTTAGAAATATATCAGATCTCAATGGGAAAAACAAAATCATGCTGGATATCTATACTGATATGGATTGGGTAATGTGTTAGGAACGAAAGGATGCCACATCGTTTGATGGAAATGAAAATGATCAACCTACAGAGGGCTGAATTTAAAGACCCCCCAAAAATTAAAAATTGAAAAATGATGCTGCAGGCTAGTGAGTTTTGCTGAAATTTCATTGAAGCAACTCAAAATTGTACTCAGTAATTTGTATGCCTCCCACATGCTTGTATGAATGCCTGATAACGTCGGGGCATGCTCCTAATAAGGCGACGGGTGGTGTCCTGGGGGATCACCTCCCAGATCTCGACCAGGGCATCACTGAGCTGCTGGACAGTCTGAGGTGCTTGGGTCAGGCAAGCGTGGTGGCAAGCGTGATATCAATTCCTTCATCCTCCAGGAACTACCTGCATACTTTCGCCACATGAGGCAGGGCATTGTCGTGCACCAGGAGGAACCCAGGACCCACTGCACCAGCATAGGGTCCGACAAAGGGTCCAAGGATTTAATCGCAATACCTAATGGCAGTCAAGGTGCCATTGTCTAGCCTGTAGAGGTCTGTGCATCCCTCCATGGATATGAATCATCACTAACCCACCACCAAACCAGTCATGTTGAATGATGTTACAGGCAGCATAATGTTCTACATGGCTTCTCCAGACCCTTTCACGTCTGTCACATGTGCTCAGGGTGAACCTGCTCTCATCTGTGAAAAGCACGGGGCGCCAGTGGTGGACCTGCCAATTCTGGTATTCTGTGGCAAATGACAATCAAGCTCCACGGTGCCGGACAGTGAGCACAGGGCCCACTAGAGCAGGCATGTCAAACACGCGGCCCTCAACAGAAATCTGTGCGGCCTGCATGGCAGATTCTAGTTAGCACTGAACTTGTACAAAAATGATTTCTATCATTTGTGAGTGAATCATTCTGCATCTTCAGCGTTACTTATTGACTTTTCTTACTTCTGCCTTCTGACAAAGGCACGTTTCCTCATGGCATTACGGTACCGGAAACGTCACCTGCTAGTATAGCCACGAGCCTTGACTAAAATTAATGAGCCGTGACGTCACAACTGAAGTGCTAGGCTGCAGCAGGGGCCCCTGCGCAGGCTACACTACTGGCTGGGCTGCTGAGACTGGCCACTGGGCAGAACTGACCATCACGAGTAGTAATAGCCCACATATTTTCACATTTTTTTGCTCTAGTTTTATGTACTTTTGTGCTAGTATTTTAACAAACAGTGCAGACTACAGCTGAACATCTGAAGTGGACGTGAGAAGTTTATGAGTTGTTTATTAACAGATTTTTGTGATTTTGAGTTTGTAAAATTATTGTAGGTCAGGTGACTTTTTGCATATCAGCTTATTTTACAATATAAACTTTAAAGTAAGCTTAATTAAGTAAAATTTGATTTTTGGAGGATTTATTTTCCAACTTGAATTACTGAACAATGAATTAGCGTTTTCATGATTTCAGTTCACACGAACAGGACTTTGCGCTGTTCTCTTACAACGTTGAGAATGCGCCTGAGAAGATCCAAATGGAGTTGACTGGACTGCAGTCAGATTCTATTCTGATGGCAAAATACAACGAAGTTGGTGTGCCAGGCTTGTATGCTTACCTGCCACCCTCGTATGTGCAGATCCGTAAGTTGGCATCGAGAGTGCTGTCTATGTTCGGAAGCACTTACCTTTGTGAGCAATCATTTTCGTTAATGAATGCTACCAAAACCCCACATCGCTCAAGACTTACTGTCGAGCACCTGTCATCCCTCATAAAAGTTGCAGCTGTACAGGATTTCAAGCCTGATATTGACGAACTGGTCACTAACAAGAGATGCCAAGTGTCGGGACAAAAGAAATGTAAGACTCCTATATAATATAATGAATATAACATAATAATATAAGGACCTAGCTAAGAGACTAAGACTCTAATTGTACGTTGTTGTATGGAAATAGCTTTTCTTTAATCTTTAAACTTTAAGTGTTACATTTTTTAAAGTTTTCAGTATTGGAAAGAAAGCTACAGTAACTTTGTATAATAGTATAAGAGTATTTGTTACAGTGCGTCCCGCTGACGCACGTATGGCAGTCGAAGCGGCCCACCAATAGTAATGAGTTTGACATGTCTGCACTAGAGGACGTCTGGCCCTCAAGCCATCCTCATGAAGTCTGTTTCTGATTGTTTGGTCAGAGACATTCACACCAGTGGCCTGCTGGAAGTCATTTTGTAGAGCTCTGGCAGTGCTCATCCTGTTCCTCCTTGCCCAAAGGAGCAGATACTGGTCCTGCTGATGGGTTAAGGACCTTCTATTACCCTGTCCAGCTCTCCTAGAGTAACTGCCTGTTTCCTGGAATCTCCTCCATGGCCTTGAGACTGTGCTGGGAGATGCAGCAAACCTTCTGGCAATGGCACGTATTGATGTGCCATCCTGGAGAAGTTGGACTACCTGTGCAACCTCTGTAGGGTCTGGGTATCGCCTCATGCTACCAGTAGTGACACTGACCGTAGCAAAATGCAAAGCTAGTGCAACAACAGTCAGAAAAGATGAGGAGGGAAAAATGTCAGTGGCCTCCACCTGTTAATCCATTCCTGTTTTGGGGGTCGTCTCATTGTTGCCCCTTTAGTGCACCTGTTAATTTCTTTAACACCAAAGCAGCTGAAACTGATAAACAACCCCTTCTGCTACTTAACAGAGCATATCAATATCCCAGATGTTTCATTGACTTGATGCTATATTCTGATTAAGAAGTGTTCCTTTAATTTTTTTGAGCAGTATATTTACAATCGGTCTGTAAGTCCCTTAAATGCTTGTTTTTATGAATGTATATTTTACTTTTACAACTCTCTGATCCCTCACCTGTCTTATTCTTGCTGGGGAAACTGCTTCTTCATCACCACATTTTCTTTTGGCTATAACATTTGTTTGTGGTTTTCCTTTGTATGTTTCAGTTGAAGGCTGTTCTTCCAAAGTGTTTTTTGGAGAAATATTTAAGAACTCAACAACTACTGTAAACCTGGGGGCACATTAAACAACTTCTGGTCAGGTGTTTTGCTGTGGACTCAGACAGACTACAAGCCATCTCAGGTTGCAGATTTTCACTGTGGTGACTGCTGGTGGCCAGCTGACGACATTTAGATTACAGTTGCCTTCAGGAAGCAGTCTATTATCAGCCTAAGCTGATTGACACCTGAGCAGATACTGCTTCTGAACACTTCTTCCTGGTAACATCAACTGAAATATCTACTTAGTCCCCACCATCCTGTGCTGCATTGCACCATATGGTACAACAAACGCAAGACATGCAAATGAAAATTGCTGGAAAAGATGTGTAATATGATGGGAGCTTAAAACCAATAAAATGGAATGCAATTAACGGGGAATCTTTTCAGGAGGGAAACAATCTCTAGAGAACTTAACTCCATATAAGAGTAGCTAGAGGCACTTGTTTGGATAGTAAACATAATGAATGCAGATACAGACAAATCCTCCAGAATAATTTTCTTTATTTCATGTTAGACAGGAGAAGGATTTCGTGATCTAGCAGAATAACAGTCCGAAGCATAAAGCCAAAGGAACGGTAGAGTATTTTAGACTAAAAAATTGAGTGTCCTTCTGAGCCAATCCAGTCCTCTTCAAGCTCTTGGGATAGATTTGAAAATTGCTGTTATTCATCACATTGCATCCAGCTTGACAGAGCATCATCAAATTTACCATAACAAGTGTATGCTGATTTACAATTGCAGATCAGTAGACATCATAAATCATTATTAAAACGAGTCAAATTTCTAACTGCTGCTGAAGCTGCTTCTACAAAGCATTAAGCATTCAGGGGAAAAAGGAAACCTCAGATTTTCGTTGCACAAAAATTAATAAAATCTTGTTATAAAAAAATATTCATTTTGTGTTTTTTGTGTAAATTTCTAAATTTTGTGTGTTTTGTATATTGAGGGGTAGGCAGATAATTTTTATTAATTTTAGAGTCAGGCAATAACACAACAAAATCTGATATAATCCAAGGGGGTGAATACTTCAAAATTTCAAATATTATCTAATTATATTACAGTTATCACATTAATTTGCCTGTTGAAGAAAGCTACAGTAACTGGTAGGAAGTCATCGGCACATACATTTTTTTTATATATATTATTATTTAAATCTGTGTAATGCAATAACACAATTCAAGGTTATGAATTCTCCAAAAATGTCACCATGCCAGTATTTTCTTTCATTTAACATATCTTGTAACATCCTACTAGAAAAAATAAGCACAATCTGATTAATAAAAGCTGGCATTTATAAATTATTATATTACTTGCATCACTTATCCATCCAAATTTTAATCAGTTCTGTAAGTAAGTGTAACATTTAGTGGTAGGCTATGCATAAGTGTTACTTTTTTATATTTGTATTATCTTTCTCTTTAGGAATTCTTTCTTTTTAGAGATATTTTTTTCCTGATTTAGCAGTAATGACCCCATAAAACTGCATATACCTTTCTGTGTTTTAATATTGAACTCCAGTTTTTTTTTGCAGTTTCGGTAAAGCTGCAGCCATATGGTGTAAGAGTAAAGTTACTTGTTAAATTTTAAAGTGTGCTTTGTTTTTTGTTACATTAGGAAAAATATCTTGGATTACATTTCATTTTGGTATATTATCATTCATTATACACGTTAGAAAAGTGTGAGCACTAGAGCAAGTGTTTGTTTACTAATATTTTTCATGCTTACATTTTGATTATCCTATATATTAGTCTACATTAGGTATTCTGAGCATGAAGGACAGAAACAGCATTTTAAAGATTTCTAATAGCCAGATGTAGGAAAAAAATCTGAAGGGAGAAATGGTAAGTTTTGGACCGCTCTCATTTTTAAACAAAAGAAACAGGCACATTTTCAAATATTACGTGATTTAAACCTCCCTACAGAAGTGATTTTGTGTTGTTTATTTATTTAGTAAATCTATTACGTTTTCTATGTAATGAGATAATATCTGAAAGAAAAATAAATTTCATATGTAAAATGCATACTTTTCTGCAGTGTGAAATCATATTTAAACATGTGCTTTTAATCGTCTGAAGTAACTTGGTTTATCAGCAGGTTTTAAACTTAATTTATCAATTTTGTTTTTTGGCAGACTTTTAACTAGTAACTCTTCCCTTGCCTGGATATTGGGATCTTCATGTTTAATATTATCTCATTTTGTTATTCATTCTGAAATTTTGTAAAGCTTCAGATGTTTACTGTTGTTGGTCATCAAAACTTGTAGTCTTCCAAGTAGCTTACTGGATTTTTGCTTCAGACTCTGATTGGTTATTGGAGGAAAACTGCATTTTAATGGTTATTTTTTGAGTGCCCAGTATGAATATTGAAACATGAATTTTAGAAAAGTGTCTTGTACTATTTGGCATTTGAAAAATTTATTTTTATTTCATTTTAATTAAATATTATTAATATCACTGCTGATTAGTTTAAGTTTTGTGAATAGTTTTTATCCTTAACTGTTTTATTGTAAGCATTTGATTCCAGTTATCTATTACCTTTTAGAACTTGAGGCCTATGCTGGAGTTATAAGTGCTCTACGTGCACAAGGGGATCTTAATAAGGAAAAGAAGGACCTTCTTGGAGAACTCACCAAGCTTTTAAGGTAGGTTGTGCATTTTGCTTTTTGTATATGCGGATATTATTTATAGAAACTACATATCTCATAATATTCAACTATTTAGACTATAATATATTAGTTACTGTCTACTGAAAATCTTACTAGAAATATAAAAAAGTAGAAAGTTTTTTTTTCTTGCTTGTTTTCTAAATACTTTTTCATTCTTGTCTTAACAAATTGACTAGCATTTCAACTGAGAGGCATCGTGCTGAGGTTCGTAGGGCTGTAAATGATGAACGGTTAACAACCATTGCTTATCAGTAAGTTTTAGCATTTTTTGAAATTGTGTTTCACTCAAAATTTTCTTTAGTTGTTCAGATAGTTTACCAAGGTGTTGTTTTCATCATTTATTCTAGTATGTCTGGACCAAACAGCTCTTCGGAATGGTCTATAGAAGGGCGAAGGCTGGTTCCCCTTATGCCAAGACTGGTCCCTCAGACGGCATTCACAGTCACTGCAAATGCAGTGGCAAATGCAGCAGCTCATCATAATGCTTCTCTTTTGTTACCAGCAGAAACTGGTAACAAAGAAGGTAAATACCAAAAAGACCCCTATTTCTGCCTGAAAACTTAGTTTGCGTTCCTATTTTAAAATCTGGTGAAACAAGTACTGTTAATCTCTTGTGGAAAACAAAATTATTATACCTTCTGATTTTTGCTGTTTTTAACCAGTGGAATTTTGACAACTGAATTATACTTAGGAAAATTGGGTTTATCAGTTAGATTTCTCTTTCAGCTCCATAAATGTAGGCAATTATAAAGGAGCATCATGAATTCTATACTGTAGTAACAGGTTTTAAGTTTGGAGGTTGCACTTAATTATATAAGATGTTTTAATGTTTTGGTGAAATATCGCCATGCACTGATTTAATACCTACCTTGCTTTTTGTATTTGTTGGATTTTAAAACCATAGGAAATGTTATATTACATTTTTTCAATTCTACTCACTGTTTAGCAGTAGTTGTGTGTTACTCCTACACAAGTACAACTGCCACTCCTACCACAACTACGGTACCATGTGCCAGTACTGCAACCGTGAAGTCACCTAGACCAGCTAGTCCTGCCTCCAATGTGGTAGTGTTGCCTAGTGGAAGCACAGTGTATGTAAAAAGTAAGTATTATATTTCCTATTATAATAGCCAAACTTTTGCATTCATTACATGTTTGAGTCTTCAATAGGAGTGCCATTAGTGCCAGTGAAAAAAGCCACTGCTGTTTATCATTTGCTATATTTTTACATTTCTTTAAGGTCTAGAGTTTACATTACACGTTTTTGCTCTGTCCCTGTTACAGATTAGATATCTTTATTGTGACATACACTGCAAGAGCACAGTGAAATTCTTGTGCTGCAGTTGTGCTGATATACTGTATAAATAAATACATTAAATAAATGTGAGTAGCAGATAATAGATAAATGAATATATAAGTAAACAGCATAAATAAATACAGTAAATAAGATAAGAGTTAAAAAAAATAACATATAGTACAATTATATATAAACCAGCTGGTAGATACAGTGTTTGGTGCAGGGTAGGTATTGGTTACTGGGAGTTCAATGACCTGTGGTCTGGGGGAATTGGCTGTTCCTGAAGGAGGTGGAGTGAGTGGTGTGTCTTTGGTGGCACTTCCTAGAAGGTAGAAGTCAAAACAGAGGATGAGCAGCATGGGTACCATCAGAGATGATTCAGCTCTTCTCTGACATCTGGATCAGTAAATGGTGTGAAGTTTTAGAAGGTCGACCCCAAAGATTTTAAAAGGTCTAGGGACAGTCCTTTGGAGGAGTTTGCAATCTTTGCGTGTCACTCTACCAAACCACACTGTGATACATCCATACAGGACACTTACAATAGTGCAGTTGTAAAAGTTCCACACTAGAATCCCTGAAGCTTACAATTTTTTTCATTGTCCCTGATCTTCTTAAATTTTCCTGACATACACCAAGAAGCATCACCCTGCTGTAATCCTCACAGCTGAAGTCTGTGTGTTGAAGTGTTTGTCTGGCGATGCGTTTGTAAGGAATTATTTAGGTAATGTAATACCATAATTTAAAATATATACATTTCATGTGTGTTCTATGTCTACAATGATCTGTGTAAATATAGAATGACAGAGGAATGTGAGGCAAGAAATGCTGAACACACTGCTAAAACAGAAAATGTTTTTATATTTTATGGTAATAATGACATAATATTGATATTAAGTTTAGGATGTGTGAAGACTGAAGCCCACATATCCAATAAACACTTTCACAAAAGGTGTAACCAAACAAGTATGCCTTTATTTAAGAATAAAACTGAAGAGAAAAAAATTGCTCAAATGACATGTTGCTGAAGCCCAACTATCAGTTGGTACAAAGTATAGGATGTTTCCACGCTTAGTTTTTAACCAGTGGTCACAGTGGGTAACACTGTTCATCTCAGATCTACACAAGCGCAGTGGAAAAGCTAACGCTTAGCAACTTTGAAATAATAAGTTCTAATCTTGCGTTGTCCCTGCATTTAGCGCTTTGAGTATTGTGCTATTGTTATAATTACCATATAATAAAAACATCATGTAACATCCTGTGCAAATTTATGTTACTTGCAAAAGTTAGTGCTGAAGGGATTAAAGCAGACATAGATATGCTGTTCAGTCATTTCTTCATGGTGTCTTGTTGAGCAAATAGACACTGCAATGTCTTGAATTCTTGAATAAAACTGAATAAAAAAATTGTTCAAATGACAAGTTGATGTGAATGTCTGTGTGTGAGGAAAAGTAACATCCACCATAGACATTGCGGTGTTTGACTATGAAATGAAAGCTGGTGATCTGGTCAGCAGGAACCTGAAGCTACTAACTGTCTGCATAGGGGAGCCATTGATGTGGGGTGAAGTGTTTTTGCCTTTGTTCTTTCTGAAGTTAAAAATGACCTGCTTTGTTTCGTTGACATTCAGAGCGAGGTGGTTGTTATGGCACCATACAGTCAGGTCTTTTACCTTCCTCCTATAGGCAGCCTGAACATTGTCATTGATGAGGTCAATCACAGTTGTGTCATCTGCAAAGATGAAGATTCTGTTGACCTCATGCTTAGCTACATAGTCATAGGCAAACAGACTGTATTGCAATTGGCTGAGGCAGCAGCCTTGCAGAACACAAAATGGCATGCAAAGTACCAGTGGATCCAGGGTAGCAGGTGTATTGTGATTAATGTGGATCATGAACAGTTTCTCCAGAAACTGAGCTGTTTGTCATTCAGGCAGGAAACAGCGGATTTCTTTGACAAATCTAGAACAATTGTTGAATTTATTTTGTTTTTCCAAATGAAACACAGGCAGGTGAAGTGAATTGGTCACCCAGTGTCAGTAGTGGGATTTGAAGCCACAACCTCAGGGTTTGAAGCCCTAAGCCTTAACCACTATACTACACTGCCCTGGTGACTTGTCAGACTTGGTCAAACCAAGCGTGGTTGATCTGGGTCTCATCAGTGTTACCCACTACTTCACCATATAGACCATGCTTTTTTACATCCATCATAGCTTACTGTTCTGCAGTTGATGACCTATAGTCAATGTAAAATCCGTGTCTGGGTCCTGTATAATGGAGAGGCATACCCTATCTGATCCTGTCCCTAAACCACCTGATCCTCAAAACTGTTTTCCTGGTGTCTGATTTATAACAGACTAGCAGAATACCTGCGCTTCGCAGCGGAGAAGTAGTGTGTTGAAGAAGGTATGAAAAAGAAAAGGAAAAATTTAAAAAATAACGTAACATGATTGTTAATGTAATTGTTTTGTCATTGATATGAGTGTTGTTCCCATATCTATATATATCTATATATCTCTATATCTATATCTATATATCTCTATATCTATAT
>JANRMT010062834.1:2566612-2578356 GCA_026402145.1 Polypterus bichir lapradei
ATATAGCAAAATAAGCGCGCTTGGCAGCGGAGAAGTAGTGTGTTAAAGAAGGAAAGAGAAACAAAAGGAAACATTTTGAAAATAACGTAACATGATTGTCAATGTAATTGTTTTGTCACTGTTATGAGTGTCGCTGCGATATATATATATATATATATATATAGCAAAATAACTGCACTTCGCAGCGATGTCGTGTGTTAAAGAAGTTATGAAAAAGAAAAGGAAACATTTGAAAAATAATGTAACATGATTGTGAAAGTAATTGTTTTGTGTATTTGGCGGCAGCGTCACGAAGTTGTTTTCGTCTAGCTGCATTAGAAAATGTACCATGACATCTGACACGCCTCATATATATATATATATATATATATATATATATATATATACATACATATCTTCATATCTATATAAATATATACATATGTATATACATTAGATATCTACATATACACATATATATATATATACATATCTATCTACATCATACATACACACACATACATACATACACACACACAAATTATATATATGTGTGTGTGTGTGTATATGTATATATATATATATATATATATATATATATACACATACATACAAACATACACACAGGTATATATATGTGTATATATATGTATGTGTCTATATGTGTGTGTATAGCTTTGGTCACTGAGTGCAAGGGAAAAATAATAAAATATAGTCTATTAGTTATTAAACAGTAAAACATTAACGTTTTAAGAAGTACAGGTACATTAAGCACTACTCGAGTGGTTGCGGGTAAACTACATTTTAAAAGACGGTATAACAGAAGAGGTAAGTAGTACTAACAGCAGCTAAAATGTATATGGATCATCTCTCGGTAGTTGATCCCTTTTGAAAGGCGCTACACGACGGCTGTGGTATAGAAATTACATTTTCTATGTGAACGTTCAAATTTCTGCCTCTGGTAATGTGCCTTAACGGTATTACCAGTAATTAAAGAAAAATTGTTTTGTGTCCTCTGCAGTGTTAAGAGAGAGAGGCTTTGGTTTGGGATAAAATGAAAAAAGGTGTAAAGAAAGGAAAGTTGCCTTTTTCTTTTATATAGTATAGAGAGATGTGTTCGGTGACGTTATGATCGCCTTTTGGAGACAGTCGCGGTGGGTCTTGTGTAGACTGCTGAGACATCTCTTCCATTAATCGGCTGTGATGGCACTGTCAGTCCTCCACTCGTGTGCGTGTCATAATAATCCGAGCTGAGGACCTCATAATCGTATACGTGCAAAAGAAAGTGTGAATCGCCTTAATATTATTTTGCCGTGGTGTAGAAAAGGGGTCCCGTGTTTGCACTTGTCTGGGCTATAGCTCAGGGTGAGGATGAAAAAAATTAAAAGTGCTCACTTTGATTTAAGGCAGAAGCGCGCCGGCTGCTCGACTTTTGCTGGGAAGGAGACCCCAGTTTTTGTACACACGTTCCACAAATGAGACACACGGGTTTACCGGCAATGTCAGTAAACATATACTCAGCCTCCCATTGGTTTTTAAAGGCTCTATTTTCAGAATCAACTTTTCTCTTCGGCATCGTGTGGGCTAGCTTCACAATAACTTGCAGCAACGCGGTAAGTGTTCGGCAAGGCAGCTGAAGCGCTGCATTATGGGATCTGTAGTTTATTGTGTTACCAGCGCTTCATATACCCGGGCCATTAATAACAATAATACAGTATATAAAATGATCTCGCGGGCCGGATATTATTACACGCCGGGCCGGATGTGTCCCGTGGGCCTTGAGTTTGACTCATATGGACTAAATAGAACTTGAAAAGAAATATTTTTTGGAATGTGATTGCGCAAGTCAGTACATCGAGCCCGCGTGCTATTGTGGTTTTGCTTGTGTGCTTCAGTAAGTTACCGTCCCCTCGCTCTTACTTTTTTACCGTTCATCTAATGAATACACTGAGTATGGCTTTACCAAAACAATCATTGATCGCAAATAAAGTATCCATTATTCATGAAGCTTCAATAGGTGAATAGGTGATCTGTCTTTCTGCGTTAACCGCATGCGTTTTCATACGTCTCAAACTAATGTGATGCGAGGTTAAAATAAATCGAGAAGCGCGCGTACATACTTAGTGCATCCCCTCTCGGGAATCGAACCTCGGACGTGGGCGCTACAGGCGAATGCTTTACTACCGCGCCACTGCGTGTGGTTTATCTATTTGAGCGTAGTAGTGTAAATCGGTTTTTGTTCAGCACTCTTTGGAACTGTTACTTTTTGTCAAACTAATGTGATGCGAGGTTAAAATAAATCGAGAAGCGCGCGTACATACTTAGTGCATCCCCTCTCGGGAATCGAACCTCGGGCGTGGGCGCTACAGGCGAATGCTTTACTACCGCGCCACTGCGTGTGGTTTATCTATTTGAGCGTAGTAGTGTAATTCGGTTTTTGTTCAGCACTCTTTGGAACTGTTACTTTTTGTCTGCGCACTGCGTCAGTTCACGTGAGCCGCTGAATATGGTTTTATATGTCAGTCGCTTGCTTCTAATTGTTTCGCTGCCTTCTTAATTATATAATGCATGTTTTCTAAAGCGCGTTTTGTAGCTCTTCCTGGCTTTCTACGTAATGCGTGATTACGTGAGAGGCGTGATGATGTCATACGAAACTCCGCCCCTCCAGCTCAACTCCATTACAGTAAATGGAGAAAAACAACTTCCAGTTATGACCATTACGCGTAGAATTTCGAAATGAAACCTGCCCAACTTTTGTAAGGAAGCTGTAAGGAATGAGCCTGCCAAATTTCAGCCTTCTACCTACATGGGAAGTTGGAGAATTAGTGATGAGTCAGTCAGTCAGTCAGTCAGTCAGTGAGTGAGTGAGGGCTTTGCCGTTTATTAGTATAGATGTAAGTAATTTACAAGCCATATTAATAGGCCCAAGATACACTTGGTTCTAAAATGGTTCCAGAAATTGAGACCTTAACTGTAGAAAGAAATGTTAATGTGGAATCAGGACAGTTATCCATCTCTATTGTATTCTATCATCAAAATCTCCTTCCCCACCAAAAACTGCTAAAACCTGTGTTTGTTTTTTTTGAGAGAGTAAAAGTTTAGAACAGGAAGAATATGTATAAGGGAATTAAACAACATGGAAAGAAAAAACAAAATATAGCAAGGTAACAAAAACTAAGGATATATTATCATGTGCAGCACTTCAGAAAGCTATCTTGGAGTCAAAGTGGAACTAATACAGTACAATAGTCCCTCAACCTATGCCCTGTTTAATATTGTATTTCAGCCTCATTAGAAAATTAGATAGGCAGTCTTTGCATCAAAAAAGTATTAAAAAATGTAACACTGTATGTGAGTTGGCATCATTGGTTAAATTGTCTTCTTTTGAGCTGCAGACAAAATAGCCAATGTAACCCTGAACAAGTTATTTTTTACAAATGTTTTATTCTTGTTGTTGTTTCCATATCCCTTTAGAAAACAAAATTAACTAAAACTAACTTAAATGAAAAAGTCATGTAACAATGATTTGGATTTATTGTTTCACTTGAAATTTTCTCTTATAAGTATTTATACAAAATTAAAAATTCCACATCCTTATTTCACCTTTTTTTGTAAGAGTAAACTATTTAAGTGACTCATCTTTTACAAGGTGTAAGCTGCTCAGATGAAGATGAAAAGCCCCGGAAAAGAAGACGCACAAACTCATCTAGCTCTTCCCCGGTAGTCCTAAAGGAAGTGCCTAAAGTGACAACTCCTGTTTCCAAAACCATCACTGTACCAGTCAGCGGCAGCCCCAAGATGAGTAATATCATGCAGAGTATTGCCAACTCACTCCCACCTCATATGTCTCCAGTTAAAATTACTTTCACAAAACCTTCAACACAGACAACAAATACCACTACGCAAAAGGTATCTTTGATTTGTTTTTTGATTTTGTATGTATATGTAAATTTTGTGAATACTTTTTATTTTATTACAAAAGCTTCAATTTCTTATGCATAAAGTATGTTTTAATTTTTTTTCATAAATGTCTGCCTTTAGGTCATCATTGTGACAACATCACCAAGTTCAACTTTTGTGCCCAATATCTTATCAAAATCCCACAACTATGCAGCTGTCACAAAACTGGTCTCCACCTCAGTTCTTACAGCTTCAACTCAGAAGCAGCCCGTAGTCATCACAGCTTCACAGTCCTCTTTAGCCAGTACCAGTGGCACATCCACGCCATCACCAACTCCCAGCAGTGTGGCAGTGACAACTGTAGTTTCTTCATCTCCTTCTGTAGTCATGTCAACAGTAGCTCAAGGTCAGTCATTGAAGCCTCACGTAATGTGGTTACATGGCATTTGTTGAATTCTTTAGTGTCACTTGTTAAACTGTAGAAAAAAAAATGTTCAACATTTATTGAAGACCTTCTTATAGGACATATGTAATGTTGGCTGTTTGTAATTTTATTTCAGTCAATTTATTTTTATGAATAGAATAAACATTTGCTAAAATGCTAAAGCTAAAGTTTCAGAAAATTTTAATTGTACTAGATATAGCATTAGATCCTTGTACTTTGTCTTATTTGTTTGTCCTGACTTGTTGCAGCCGTGATCCTCACCAGAAGGAAAGAGAATTAATTGTGGTTAATTTGGAACATAACAGTATTTTTTCTATCTTATGTTCTTGCTTCTTTACTGATATATTTTTCTGAGATATTTAATCCAGCAACAGTGTGACATTATCAAAAAATGAATTGTGACTTGTCCTCTTTCTAGGTGTATCTTCAGCAGGAGTCAAAGTGGCTTCTGCTCGGCTACCTTCACCTAAAACCCTTGTGGGTTCTCCAACTCAGATTCTTGCTCAATTTCCTAAGCAGCACCAGCACTCTCCCAAACAACTGCCACAAGTGCAGCACTCTCAGCAGACTCAGCAAGCCCAATCCTCCGTTGGCTCACAGCAACCTCAGTCTCATACTCCACCTGGTATCAAGCCAACTATCCAGATAAAACAAGAGTCAGGTAAGAAGTTCTAGCAATTTTGAAAATCTGAAGTCCATTTAAAACGTATATATTTCATTTTGCACTTTATTATTTGCACATTTCTTTCTGTTTGTAAATTTTACTTGTGGATCACTTATGGCAGGTAACACAGGAGCCTCATGTATAAACAGTGCGTATGCATAAAAATGTTGCATACACCCGTTTCCACTCTCACTTTCAGATGTATAAAAACTAAACTTAAAGCTATGCACGTTTCAGCTCGGCTTTGTAAACAGGTGGCACCCAGTGTCAAATCAGTGCTATTGATTCTGTGTGGTTTCCCTTCTTTTTCATATTTGCATCCATGATGCGGGATTTATCAAATACACTTTTTCAAATACGCTAAAATTAATTGCATATCATTTACAAATTTAAGACACTTGATTGTAATCAGTCTGTAATAGTATAATGGTCCATGGGATGGCCAAACTATTCAAACTACTGTGAATGCTTTAGTGTTTTTATAAAACATCGCAAATGGAAGAATTAGAAGAGAGCACCTATTTACAGATCATACTGAGTTCTTGTCCCATGATGGTTCTGTGTGCTTTTAGAATACTAGCATATATAGTTGATATCATTTTTATGTTGAAACGCATTAAAGTATGAATATTACATTTTACAGAAAAATTGCTAATTCATTTAAATAATGTATACTGTTAATAATTAAACATGTTGGGCCATGGTGGTACAACGGTATGTCTGCTGCCTCGGAGTAAGGGGTCACGTTCCAGGTGTCCCCTACCTGGTGTTTGTATGTTTTCCTGGTGGATTTCCTCTGCATGTTTTGGTTTCCTTCCAAAAGCATGCTGGTTGGGGGATTTGGTGATGCCAAATTGATGCTACTAGTGTATCCATGTGCTCGTATTCACCCTGCAATGAGCTGATGCCCCATTCTGTGATTGTTCCTGCCTCGCACTCGATGCTTGCCAGGACTGGCGTGACCCTGGATGGATGGAATAATTAAACATGTATAACAAAGATTTTACAGTGTTTCTTAAAGAATCAGTGTTCTAAGCTTATAGCTGGTTTTACATGTATTATAGATGCTTATAGTCTGGTGTTTGGTTATGTGGAGAAAGAAAACAAAAGGACAGGAATTCGGGGTTGGTACGTTTGACAGAGACAGTACTGTTGCAAAATTGTCAGGACATCTTGCCACAATATCTCTAAAAAGTGATTACAAAAGCAGCTGCATGTTTAATGGAGAGAACATTTATGGCAGTTGTGACAAGACTCCAAGAGGCTAGATGTATTAATGAGTATCCCACTGGTTTCATTGAAATAATACGTAAATGTTGAGTTTGTGAGCTGGTGGTTGGGGGCACAGAAACAGAATTTGATGGGTGTTCTTCTGAGCTGGCTTTCTTTTTTGCATCCATGCTGTCTATCATACATTTCAAACCCTAGTTCCTGTCCTTCCGTTTTCTTTTCCCACATAACCAATCACAACACAATAAACATCCTTGTGATAGTAAAATTAACTATAAACTTAGAACACTGAGCATTCAGAAATTTTAAGGAACATTGAAAAATCTTTGTTGTATATGTTTAATTATTCTATTCAGTGTTGCACACGTCCCAGCAAGCTTCATGCGAAAGACAGGAACAATCCTTGGATAAGGTGCCAGCTCATCACAAGGTGAATACGAGCACACACATACACTATTAGTGTCAATTTAGTATCACCAAACCCTTAGCCTGCATGCTTTTTTGGAGAAACTGAAGCACGCTGAGGAAATCCACCAAGAAAACATGCAAACTCCAGGCAGGGTACACCCGGGGCATGACCACCTTAATGAGATGCAGCAGGGCTACTACTGTGCCACCCTTTCCCCACATGTTTAATTCATGCTTTAATGCAGTTCATCATTGTGATGATGCCCTTGAATCCGACATCATTGGTAATGTCACCAATGAGCTAGGCAGTGAGGCACAACAATGAAGCAAGGGGATGGTGCAAAAAGTGCTTTTATTAAAACCAACAATAAACAAAAAAAAGTATCCAAATAAATAGTGCAGTGTATCAAAATCTTTTAAATAAATAATCCAGTAAAAACAGAGGTGAAAAGTGGAGGATAAAATCCATTAGAAAAAAAAAACAGTCCCTTCAAAAACAAAGAGTTTAAAACAACGGCTGGAAGCAGTCTGTTTAAAAACAAAGCCTGGTGCCTTCTTTTGGTGGCTCCCCTGCTTCTCCCATCGGGCTTCTCAACAGGGGAGTCGCCCTTCCTGCAGCTGACCTTTTCTCCACTTGACTGGTCTGGAGGCTTCCCGATCCCTGGCTTTGGTTCTGCACCCTCCAGACCAAGACTTGGCTTCCTCCAATGGCCAGGACACTCACGTTTGGGAATCCATCACCCAAGTCTCCCGACTCCTGCTGCTTTCTCGGCCTTACGTGGCCAACCATCCTTGTTCCGGTCATTCCCGCTCCGCCATAAAATGCTCAGCAGGAGCAACCACTAGGATACAAATAGAATAAGTAATTAAACATTTACTTTTATCTAATTTGCCAGGTAATTGCAGAGAGTTATGCATTTAAATATTAATTATAACAAGGTCTGGGCTATGAATGCAGATTGTATAATAAATACAGTAGTAATATAATATGAAGAAATACAAAGAATAATATAATATGATACTACAGTAAATAAGTAGAAATGATATGTTTCACTCCTTTTGAAAAAATAAATGACAAAAAAGAAAAAAAGAAAAGTTTAAAATTTTTAGGTGCTTCTGTATAGTGTTCTCTATTTTACAGGAAATGATGAATGTCATAAATTGCTTTGCTGTAGCTTTTTTGTTTGCTAGTACATTTGTCATTTCCTGTTACTTGGTATGTGTGGAGGAGAGGTGCTTTTACCTCTTTGTTTAAACAGTTTACCTCTTCTCTCACTGGAAACTCTTAATTTATTTTCAGTTGCATTTTCTTCATCATATAGTTGGAACATAATATTACATAGGCAGTATTCTCCTGATTATTGTGTGCTGTTGTTTCTTTTGCCATTTGTTTTCCAAGCAGTATTTTGTATTATAAGCAGTATTTGTAATAACTTTGTAGGATTATATGGCTGCTATTACTCAGTGGGGGATATACAGTAGATCCAGATTGTACAATTGTGTATAGGCCTTTACATTTATGAAAATCTACCTTTGTACACATTTTAATTTTGAACTGTCTTGTCAGTGTAATATTTTTTTGCTCAATTTTTTAAAATCCTTCCAGGTGTTAAAATCATCACTCAACAAGTACAACCCAGTAAAATTCTTCCTAAGCCTGTAACTGCTACATTGCCCAGTAGCAGTAATTCTCCGATTATGGTCGTTAGTAGCAATGGTGCTATCATGACAACTAAGCTTGTTTCAACTCCTACAGGTATGTTTGAATTTGTTTTTGACTGTGTGTGTGTTGTTTTTTTTTACTTATTTAGTTTGCTTCTACTTTTTTATTAATATTTTAGTTGCAGATAGTGGTAATAATAATCTTTTTTATTATTGACTTGACTGAACATGAGGGATAGTAAAAACTAATTGTGCAAATGTTTGTTTTATTGTATAATGATAGTTTACTTATTTTTTCTTTGACGATAAACCAGTATTACTATGGTACATTCCGAATTTATTGTTTATACTGTATATTGTTAAAAAGACAGATTGACCAATCACAGTCCACTTGCCAGTTGTTCTACACACTCTTTCCACAAGTTCTTAATGAACAATTAAAGCTTTTAAACCTCATTATTGAAAGAAAACTTCAGTAATTGATACTATAGACTTCCTTCTATAAGCAGCTTTTCTAAAAAAATTCCTACTTGTCTTTTTCATTGTTGTGTGGACTCGTTAACATACAAGTGTTTGGGTGCACAGTCCAAAAGACCTCTTAGAAAATATGTTCAAAGGCTGTTAAAGATGTGCCTTAATGGTAGAACAGTGCATTTATTAATCCAAGTAGTAGTTACACATATCTCACACTAAACTGTTTATTAGATGCCTCTCCTTTACCCTCAGCATTCCTGGTAAGGTAGCCAAAGCTCCAATGGACTCCCCCATAACTGCCAGCACTGGCTACATCATATCCATTTAAGTGGCCCTACAGTAAAAGCACCTTTCTCTAAGGTGCTGCAGATGTCATCTCTATCAACCTGTTCCAAAATTCGTCTTTGTCTTCTTTTTTCATCTCTGCCAAGCTGTAGGACATGTTCGGAGGGACTACATTCATGAGTCATTTACCAACAATCATCATACAAACTACACCATACTCATTTTCCCTGTTCATTTCCACCAGTTTTTTTACCCATGTTTGTGACTCCAGCAAAACAAGCCAAGCATTTCCATCATTGCTCCCCTACTAGAAAAAGTATTCTTATTAAAACATTCTTGAAACTTTACCTTTACAACTTGTTTTGTGCATGCAGCCAAAACATTCTCTGCTTCAGTTCAGTACCTTCATCACTTCACCCTTTTTTTCCCGGTATACTCTCATTATTCTAAGTTGTAATCTTTATGCGGTCTTCATCAGACCCCAGCATTTCCATCACTTTCCATCACATGGCAGCCCGCCTGAAGTTGGCCAAAAGGCACCTGAAGGACTCTCAGACCATGAGAAACAAAATTCTCTGGTCTGATGAGACAAAGACTGACCTCTTTGGTGTGAATGCCAGGTGTCACGTTTGGAGGAAACCAGGCACCGCTCATCACCAGGCCAATACCATTCCTACAGTGAAGCATGGTGGTGGCAGCATCATGCTGTGGGGATGTTTTTCAGTGGCAGGAACTGGGAAACTAGTCAGGATAAAGGGAAAGATGACTGCAGCAATGTACAGAGACATCCTGGATGAAAACCTGCTCCAGAGTGCTCTTGACTTCAGACTGGGGAGACGGTTCATCTTTGAGCAGGACAATGACCCTAAGCACACAGCCAAGATATCAAAGGAGTGGCTTCAGGACAACTCTGTGAATGTCCTTGAGTGGCCCAGACTTGAATCCGATTGAACATCTCTGGAGAGATCTTAAAAAGGCTGTGCACCGACGCTTCCCATCCAACCTGATGGAGCTTGAGAGGTGCTGCAAAGAGGAATGGGCGAAACTTGCCAAGGTTAGGTGTGCCAAGCTTGTGGCATCATATTCAAAAAGACTTGAGGCTGTAATTGCTGCCAAAGGTGCATCGACAAAGTATTGAGCAAAGGCTGTGAATACTTATGTACATGTGATTTCTCAGTTTTTTTATTTTTAATAAATTTGCAAAAACCTCAAGTAAACTTTTTTCACGTTGTCATTATGGGGTGTTCTGTGTAGAATTCTGAGGAAAAAAATAAATTTAATCCATTTTGGAATAAGGCTGTAACATAACAAAATGTGGAAAAAGTGATGCGCTGTGAATACTTTCCAGATGCACTGTATTCCCTGTCTTGACTGTAAACATCAAGTTTCTTTCAGAAACCTTAAAATCTGTCCTTGATGGATCAGTTTCTAATCTTTTTATGTCATGCAGTATTCAATCAACTTTAACAATCAAAATTTCCCCTGGGGGCAAATAAAGTTTCATCCTTCTATTCTATGAATCAGATACCCCAGCCCTCCAGTCAGCACAATATCAAACAGCTCCTTTAAAGCACGGGAGGTGTTTACTTTAAGTGTTCAACTCCATGGTATAATTCAGCACTACAATTTATAAAAGCAGTTGGACAATACCTTGAGAGAGTGTCACATAAGACTGGCCTCATTGTGTATGCCCAGGCTTTTTCTGACCACCAAAGGGATTACAGAGATGCAGTAAACTGAAGCCAATAATGCATACCATGGCTAATGATAGAGAGTGGCCATAATAACCCGAGGGTTTTGTTCTCGGTGGTTAACAGACTAATTTTTTTTTTGTTGTTGTTTATTTCACCTTATACAATTTCTTGTATTAGGAATTTGTTAGTTTTCGCATACCCCTTGGGGTCAGAGTGCAGGGTCAGCCATTGCACAGCGTCCCTGGAGCAATTGAAGGTTAAGGGCCCAGCAGAGTAGGATCTCTTTTGGCAGTGACGGGGATTCGAACCGGCAACCTTGGGAATACCAGCACAGATCCTTAGCCTCAGAGCTTTATCCTACATCTGGCTCTATCATTTCTTCCGCTGAAGACTATGAAAAATTCCTTCACTTTTTCTGTGTTAAAATTAAAAACTTAAATTAAAGTTCATCATCCCTTTGTAGTTCTTCCTTGTGTTCCCTCTTCATCCAGCTCTTTTTCCATATTTTACCATTTTTTTCCCAGTTTATTAATGACCTGCTCAGTAAGATAAAGCTTTGTACTTGTACACTGGACCCTATCCCCAACACACTTACCAAATCATGTTTCCATGCCATAATCCAAACTGTTCCAAAAATAATAAATACATTTATTGACACTGTGCCAGTTATTTTGAAAATTTCTTCTGAAACCCCTGTGTTTAAAAAAAAAAAAAAAAAAAAAAAAGTTTGGTCTGTTTGTCACCTTTTTCTGTCTAAAGTTCTGGAGTGTATTGTGGCCTTAAAACTGAACAGTTATTTAACTTGTAATAAACTGATGGAACCTTTTCAGTTTGGTTTTAGAGCATAGTAAAACTGTAAAACTGCTCTACTTCAAGTAACCAGTTTATTGCTTATGGCAGGGGTCCCCATACTTTTTCGGTTTGCGAGCTACTTTTAAAATGACCAGGTTGAAATGATCTACCTACATTAAAAATGCTTTATATATATATATATATATATATA
>JANRMT010062834.1:2587467-2598169 GCA_026402145.1 Polypterus bichir lapradei
ATAGATTGACAGATCAGACAAACGCACTTCGATTGTGACATTGTGAGAAAAAAATCCTCTTCCAATTCCACATCCAGCCCATACCCTCCCCAAACATTTTTTTAAATGCCTTCTTTACTCGATATAAATTGAAAGGCTAACTAGATCATAGCCGGAGTCTTGCAGTAGCTTACGCGTTTGATCGTGCATGCGGGATGACCAGTGTCTTAGAAGAAAAGAGATCTCAGACTGGCAAATGCCATACGGAGGATATATGATAGACTAACATTTAAAAACAAATGTTTTTGAATGCAACACAATCTACCTGCACTACCTTTGCAATCTACCGGTCGATTACGATCGACACATTGGGCACTGCTGGCTTATAGCAATAGATGCTGAGCAAACCATCATATTAATTCTATTAGATTTTAGAGCGGCAATTGATACTATCTAGCATTGGATTGTACAATCCAAAATGGAGAACATTCTGGATATCTCTGTCACTGTCCTCCAGTGATTTAAGTCCTATCTGACTGATAGACAATAGTTTGATAGTCATGGTAATGGCAGGTCTAACTTGGCACCAGTCACAAAAGGAGTTCCTGAAGGCTCTGTCCTTGGATGTCTGCTGTTCTTTATCTCCATGCTTCACGTTGGCCATATTGTTACTAGTCTTCAGGCACTTTTTATGGCTTGCAAGAGGGACAGTGGCTATAGTCTAACTTTAGGTCACAGGGATATAAAAAGTAAATTTCTAAGTTAATAGTTTTTTATATGGTTCTATATCTGACAGTAAGCCATTGTATTAGGAAGTATAATCATTGGATTAAAAAAAAAATAATAATAATTTTTTTTTGTTTGCATATTCATTGGCCTTATTCTGGATGTGAGGTGGCCACAAGTGTGCCCCATTCTGTTACAGTGGGTTTTACCTTAATTTCATATTTTCTCTATAATATATATTTTTTGTTAATTTCGCCTTTCTCACTTTTTTTATTATGATATTCTACAACAGGTACACAGGCTACATACTCGCGACCAACAATGAGCCCCACTATTGGAGCTCGAATGGCAACTTCTCCTGGAGGAGCTACCTATGTTAAAACTACCAGTGGGAGCATCATTACAGTGGTACCAAAATCCCTTGCCACACTTGGGGGCAAAATCATCACTAGTAACATTGTATCAGGTAAGCCTGATTATTAATTTGGATTGTGGTATCTGGCAACACACAGCCTTTAACTCCTTTATATAATATTTTATTCAAGGCAGTAAATCATATTAATAATGAAAAATTACACTGCAAAAACAATAATTCTTCACATATGTGAAATATTTCTTCATATTAATAATAATTTAAGACTAACTCAATAGCCTTACGTAAATGTGCAGTTAACCACGATTCATGTATTTTATTTTCACCACCAAGTATTTTATTAATGATTTCCCTGTAGTGCTAAACTAAGTCAGCGCTGTTTAGTGAATGTCTTGTATCTTGGTTTACTCTTCTTTATATCTCTAATGTTCACTTGCTAAGCAAATCTCAGTATTAACATGAATATTTTCTGTGTTTGGGGCAAAAATGCACTTGAGTTGTATTTTTTGTGTGTAGGACTAAAGGAAAAGAGAGTCCCAGTACAAACTTTAATAGCCTAAGATTCTGATAAAAAATCCTTTTGTAACACATTCTTATTTCATTTAAATACAAAAATATAGTAGAATATTAAGTAGACAAATGCCAGGAAGAATAAATAAAGTAGCCGTGTTCATACTGCAAATTCTAATCCAGATTAGGTGTTTAAAATAGTAGTAGTAGTTTATTTATATAGTGCCCTTCACAGACAAGGGTCACAGAAAGCTGAACAGCAAAACAATACAAAGTAGAACAAATAGAACAAAACATAAACATTACCAATAAGATGACAAACAAAGAGAGAGAAACTACTCTGCACTGATTAAAAGCCTGTTTAAAAGGAAATGTTTTTAGTTGTTTTTTAAAAGAATCAACAGACTCCGTTGCACACAAACCATAAGGCAGGTTAGTCTTGGTGCCACGGACTGAAAAGCATAATCCTCATAGGTTTTTAGCCGAGTATGTGGGACAACTGAAAGGCCCTGTTGCCCAGATCTAAGAGCCCAACAAGCTGTATAACGTTGGAGCAAGCAAGTAAGGTACTTAGGAGCTTGTCCATGCAAGGCTCTATAAGTAATTACCAAAATTTTAAAATTAATTCTATGACACACTGGGAGCCAATGCAGTGTGTATAGAATGGGAGTGATATGATCACTCTGGCTAGTGTGAGTTAAAAAGTCTAGCGGGTGCATTTTGGATGTACTAAAGATGTGAGAGAGAGGACTTGCTCAGACCTGTGTAAAGAGCATTACAATAATCAGGTCGTGAGGAAACAAAAGAATAAACAAGCATCTCCAATTCTAACTTTGAAACAGCAGTTCTTAGTTTAGAAAGATTTCTTAAATGAAAGAAACATGAACGGCTGACTGATCTTGTATATGAATCTGGCATTAGGGACTGGTCAAAGATAACCCCAAGGTTATATAAACTCGACTTAATTGCAGGAGAGACTTAAGATAATTTTAAGCTAATCTCAGAATGGAAATCAGGAGGATCAGGAATTAATACCTCAGTCTTTCCTGAATTCATCTGCAGGTAATTACTACTGAGCCAGTCATTAACCTGAGACAGGCAATCAACCAAAGTAACCAAAGTATTAATTTGATTTGGTTTAAAAGAGAAATAATGCGTTATATCATCTGCATAGAGATGATATGAGATATCCTTAAAAGAATTCAGAATCTGTGATAAGGGAAGAATATATGATGTAAAAAGTACAGGTCCAAGAACTGAGCCCCGTGACATTCCGCATGTCAAAGGAACAGAGTTGGATGAAAAGCCAGCCACATTGACTGAAAAACTCCTATTCGACAAATAAGAGGAGAACCAGTCCAAAGCAGAGCCAGAGACACCTAACAGCTCTAATCTATTAATTAAGATCTGATGGTGCACTGTATCAAAAGCTGCAATAAGGTCTAACAGTACAAGCACAGAACACTGGCCTGCATCAGCAGCAATTAAAAGATCATTGAAAACTTTAAGAAGAGCTGTTTCTGTAAAATGTCGCCTCCAAAAACCAGATTGAAAAGAACCAAAGAACCACTGCTACTCTGAGAAGGCATAAAGTTGCTGTTCAAGCACCTTTTCCAAAACTTTGGCAATAAAAGACAGTTTTGAAATTGGCCTGTCATTACTCGGAAGAAAGGGATCAGAATTAGATTTTTTCAACAGTGGTTGAATTACAGCATGCTTGAAATTCGATGGAACCACACCAGATCTCAAAGAGCAATTTATGATCATCAACATGTATTGACCTATACAACACACAGTTTTTAAAATTAATGAAGTTTGGCAATAAGGCAGAAGGACATAATAAAAGATTCATCTTTCTGTGCAAGTCAGAAAGATAAGAGAGTGAGTGAGTGAATGAGGTCAATAGATGAAATGGCTGGAACAGTATTTGCCCAAACAACATTGTACCACCACCCCAGGAGAACAACTAAACCCTGGGTTGCTGCACAATCAGAAAACCGCTAGGGAAAAGCAGTTTGCTATTGAAAATCTTTCAGGGTAACGTGACCAACACTCGTCCTTTTATTTGACCCTTCACCATATGCCCCAGCTCAGCATCAGACAATAAGCATTACCACAATGAAGAAGAGGAAAAAAATATTTACATATACACAGGAAAAAAAACAAACAAGTACCTAACATAGAATCAAAAGGCAGGTAGGTTGGAAAGGACGTTATATGGAAAGTCAGCAGTTTGTCCAATTTGCTGGATTCTAATGGATCCTGTCTTGATTGTGGCTGATCATGAAATTTGTAAATAGATCATACAAAAATAATGCAGGCAATGCAATTGAAGCTCTCCACAGGAAGCGCAGTTTTGAGGCAGCTTATGAATTTTGTATGAGTTAAACCTACTCTTTATTTAAAACATTTTTGGCTTGGACTTGTCTTCTATGTGCATTCCTTGCAAAAACACTAATGTCTTTGTGTATGTTCATGCATCTCGCTCTGTGCTTTTGATTTTGTGTAAGTATGATGCATATTTGATTGCTTTTTAAAACTTTCATTAAATAAACTAGTTATCTGTACAACACCTTTTTCTGATAAAAGCAAATCTGCTGTGTTTAAGGCACAACTACAAAGATAACTACAATCCCTATGACCTCCAAGCCCAATGTTATAGTGGTGCAAAAAACAACTGGCAAAGGAACAACTATACAAGGTCTGCCTGGCAAAAATGTGGTTACAACATTGCTGAATGCTGGGGTAAGCTAAATATTTTTTAGCTACAGGTAACAAAAACAAAACAATGCATGATTTAGTGGATGAGCTAATTGTTTACCTCCAAAGATAAATCATTTGTTTTTCATTCAATTACCTATTGTTCAAACACTTTTTGCATCTGTTTTTATGTGTTTGTTTTATATTTTGTTTTCTTTTTGCTATTCAGATCTACAATATCAAAAGCAAATATTGATTAGATCAGTTTTACTAAAACACACAAAATAGATTTATTGTTTTTGTTGTCTTTTATTGCTTTATTAGTCTCTTCCAGCTCAGTAGAAAGGAATATCTGGAGTATGTATATCTGGAATTATTATTTCTCTGGCTTGTACCCCCATGTAACCATGCGGTTGCTTTGTTTCACTATACAGATAGTTACTGATTAAATTAATTTGAAACATTTTACTTATTACTGTTTGTCCTAAAGCAATTCGTTGGCACTCTTTCCAGAATGATTTTAATCTTTGTTCCTGGTTTGTCTTACAAAATATGTATTTTTATTTTTCCCAACAAGAAAAATTAAAACTAATGCAGTTTAAACTGAAAAATATGTGCATCTCAAGTGCTGCAAATTATTTGTTATTTAGTAGAAATTGTTGTGTGTTAAAGACAGATATAATTTACTTTTAATTCTCTACAAATTTTTAAATTATTTTCAGGGTGATGGTTAGCAAATTATTTTTAAAAAATCAAAGAACTCGGCAATGCCATATAGTTTTTTTTTTTTTTTTTAAGAATAGAATGTTGCATAGTTTGTATTGGAATTTATGAAAAGGAGAGTGCTCCTTTTCATAATGTCATTAGTAAGTATGTCCTGTAGAGGGAAACCTTTGCTTGTCTTTGCATGCTACTGAAGTTATACTGCCAGGTTAAAATGCCTCTCTGTGGCAAAATACTTCTTTGGCTGTTGTTCATTTGTATATACAGTGCTGTGAAAAAGTATTTGCCCCCTTCCTGACTTTTTTTTTTTGCATGTTTGTCACACTTAAATGTTTTAGATCATCAAACAAATTTAAATATTAGCCAAAGATAACCCAAGTAAAAACAAAATGCAGTTTAAGTGATGATTTTATTTATTAAGGAAACAAGGATATACATATGAATGTGTATCAAAATGTGAAAAAGTAATTTCCCTTCTTGTTAAATCATAAAGTAACTGTGGTTAATCACATTTTTTGGAAAGCTGAGTTCAATTTCACTAGCCATAACCAGGCCTGATTACTGCCAGACCTTTTGAATCAAGAAATTACTTAAATAGAACCCGTCAGACAAACTGAAGTAGGCCAAAAGATTTCAAAAAGGAAGACATCATGCCGCAATCTAAAGAAATTCAGGAAAAGATGAGAAACAAAGTAATTGACATCTATCAGTCTGGAAAAGGTTACAAAGCCATTTGTAAAGTTTTGGGACTCCAGTGAAACATGGTGAGAACCATTATCCAGAAATTGAGAAAACATGGAACAGTGGTGAACCTTCTTGTTTGTGAACCTTCCCAGGAGTGGCCGGCCTACAAAAAGTACCCCGAGAGTGCAGCGACGACTCATTCAAGAGGTCACAAAAGAACCCAGAATAACATCTAAAGAACTGCAGGCCTCATTTGCCTCAGTTAAGGTAAGTGTTCATGACTCAACCATAAGAAAGAGGCTGGGCAAAAATGGCATGCATGGCAGAGTTCCAAGGCGAAAACCACTGCTGACCAAAAAGAACATAAAGGCTTGTCTGTCTTTTGCCAAAAAACATCTTGATGATCCTCAAGACTTTTAGGAAAATATTCTGTGGACAAGGCAGCAGGGCAATGATCCAAAACACACCAGCATGTCCACCTCTGAATAGCTTAAAAAAATGAAGGTTTTGGAGTGGCCTAATCAAAGTCCGGACTTGATTCCAATTGAGATGCTGTGGCATGACCTTAAAAAAGTGATTCATGCTCTGAAGCCCTCCAATGTGGCTGAATTGAAACAATTCTGCAAAGAAGAGTGGACCACAATTCCTCCACAGCGATCTGAAAGACTTATTGCCAGTTATTGCAAACGCTTTATTGCAGTTGTTGCTGCTAAGGGTAGCACAATCAGTTATTAGGTTTAAATTACTTTTTCACATAGGGCCATGGAAGGTTTGGATAGTGTTTTCCTTAATAAATAAAGTTATCACTTAAAAACTGTATTTTGTGCTTACTTCGGTTGTCTTTGTCTAATATTAAAATTTGTTTGATCTGAAACATTTACGTGAGACAAACATGCAAAAAAAAATAAGAAATCAGGAAAGGGGCAAATACTTTTTCACAGCACTGTATATCTTCCAAGTTGTTGCCCTAATACATCCAAGTGTTTTTTTTTACTCAACTAGCAAGCAGCAAAAATATATTAGATACAGAGTGTTTAGTTTTGGCAGTTTATAAGTGAATAAATGTTGACTAGATAATGTTCAAATACAATAAGATTAATTTACAGTTGCTTTGAGACAAAAAATATGCATTAATTTGCTAAACATATATTTTAAAGTAAAGTATATTTTTTGTTTCTAGAAAGTGATTTATATCACAGTATCTTGTAATTTATGGATAATCAAGCATTTATACTTTATTTTTTAACATCTATTAGTAGCTTCAAGTGGAGAAAAAAACACCATCAATTAACTCTTTCAGAGCCTTTATTTAAAATATGATAAAAGTATACCATTTAAAAAGTGGCCAAATACCATCAGTTTAGGATTAGTTAACCAGCAAAATTATTGAAAGTATCGATATAGAGGTTCCAAGCAAAAGAACTACTGTTTAAGAAGCAAAATAAATCTATCAACAAATTAATTACTAAGCAGCTAACTACATTATCACTTTTTTATTAGCAGAAGACATTTTCAGTTTGATCACAATGTTGTAGAAGGCATATGATATTTCCTGAATATGAAGCAGGAAGCATGCTAGTTAGTTGAAGTTACTTAGGGTTGATTATGTACTATTAATTTTTAAAAAATCTATTAATGTTAAATGTTTCAGAAAACAGAACCTGTGCTTAATGTGCATTTATTCTAATTGCACTGCTGAGTGACGAAATATTAATTTTCAAACAGGGTGAAAAGACCCTTCAGGCAGTCCCAACAGGAGCCAAACCAGCTATTATCACTGCAACAAGACCCATTACTAAAATGATAGTCACTCAGCCAAAGGGAATGGGGTCAGGTGTACAGCCAGCTACAAAAATTATACCGACTAAAATTGTATATGGACAGCAAGGGAAAACACAAGTAAGTATTGTTTATTATTCTTTGAACTGCATTTACTTTTAAACAAAAAAATGTATTAACTTTTCAAGTCCTCAGTTTTAGTCAGAATGACAGGAAATAATTAGAATATGCCATTTACAATTTAGCTTGTAGAGGCTGTAATAGAATCTCCCATTGACTATCCACTAATATACTGTATATGCAAACATTTTAACATAACTAAAAAAATACTTCAATCAATTTAACATAGTGTAACTAACAAATGGCTCTTACAGTTAGTGTGTCAGAGAGAGAATGTGCAGCTTTGTTCATGACACTCAGTTTTGTTTTAATTCTCTCCTTCACTAAAACCTCCAAGTGGCCCAGAGGATATTTGGTAAAAAGATGCAGTATGAAATGAATGTTGGCAGTATTTTATGGCTGACCATGTAATATTGTCCTGTGCAGCAATGAGTAAATTTGAGATTTTACATTCATTGAAGTAGAATTTTGGCATTTAGAAATGTAAATGTGATTCTGTGATACAAAATTAGTTATTTTAACTTCTATTTTCTAAAGGTTCATGCAAATTTAATGTTTAGGTAATTTCCAGTTTAATGACGGAAAACTGGTAGTCGCTCCAGAAGATGAGTGAATCTGTGTGAGCAAAAACAAAAAAAAAATTGTTTAATACCTTTGCTGCACACCCAGAGCACCTTTTCAGTGGATGGAAAAGTAAATGTCATATTTATTCCAATAACTGTATTATTATACTAGCTATTGCTGGTATTTGGTGCAAAAATGCTGCCATCTTAAGTCACCTGATACCCTGGATAATTGATTATGATGGTATATGAGGTAGAATGTCCCATTTTCAGGTGTCCACTTATATAAAGCTGCAATATCATGTCTGAAATATAGTGTGTTTCATTGGTACACTATAGATAGGTTGAATTCATGTTTGATATTTGATCAAGATTAGATTGTATTATACATAGTGGTCATACAGATTAAAATGTTGCTTCTAATGACATAGCAAAAATTAAGTATAGACCTATTATGAAATTATGATGCTTTAAGCATACAGTTGATGTGACCTGAGTAATTTTATTAATGCCATTGTCCCATGCAATTTTAAACATCACAGAGTTACTGTAGCCTTTTTTCACATGTGTGACCCCAGAACTTTTTGTCCCACTCATTCAAGGAATTTAATGGGATGGCCTTGTTCAGCTTGATCAGATATAAAAGAGTAACCCAACATTAACTTTTTTTTTCTCTCTTAAAGAAGAAATTGAATAATAGCAATGGTGAAGTGATGTGTTTGTTTATTTTATCTGTTTGAATGATTATTTTACACAATGTATTAAAGTCTCAAGCATGTTTCTAAGACATAGACAGCATGATGGACAGGGAACAGGAAAACAGCAGAACCAAATTAAAAAGGGTGTGCGTACACTGTATTTATACCATTTTGAAGATTGGAGGTTAGGTTTAATTGAAAGCATATAGCAAGAAAAATGAATATTCCAAATCACATGTTCTTAAAATAAGAAGGAGGTTATCAGTTTTAACTTTACTACGTCTTTAATGGGAAAAGCTTAAAATTCATTAACAATGCAGTGCATGTTTACTTATCATTGGAGCCTTTGTGTGACTTTTGTTTTTTTTTGTTTAGTTATGGAAATTATTACAATGGGAGGTGTTTAATCAGGATTTGAGTTTTCCTTTGGAAATGATCACTTGTAGTGGCTTTTGAATAATAAAGCAATTTTAGACTCCATGTAATGTTTTGGCATGTCCCATCTAACCTTTATAGGTGTTAATTAAGCCAAAGCCCATGGCTTTTCAGGCGACAGTAGTGAGCGAACAGGCCAGGCAGCTTGTTAGTGAGACTCTGCACCAGGTCTCCCGTGTGGGTGAATTAGCAGCATCCAGTCAAGAAGGTGTGCTGAAAGAGGAACCTCAGACCTATACAGAATGCAGCTCTTCTTCCACGGAGTCTTCCCACAGTTCACAAGGTAAGCATAAACATCTGTCTTGTAGGATTTTTATGGATTTTATGATATTTTTGTTTTCTGTTTCACATGTGATAATAGCAGCTAATTGAAAAAAATACTATTTTTTATTACCTAGCAGGAATCTTGCATCTTATTTTCAGTAAACTAGATTTTGGAAGAATGAATGGAATGTGAATTTTCAGTGAAATGTGGCTTTATTGACAGTGTGTTTTGCAGGGCACCTATTTTATTTCATACCCAGCTGCATTCTCACCACACACTTTGAAACAGGTAGTTAAGAACAAGACTCTCAATTATTAGAGGAAAATTGTAACAATTAGCTTCACTTTTTTTAATTGTGGTTTTACTTTGCACGCACAAGAAGCTGTAGAATTAAAAAAAAATATCATCAGAAGGGAACACAGTGTAATTTATCATCTACTTCCTTCAACTTCAACTGTATTCAAGTTGCTGTGTTTGGAAAAAGGACATACAAAAGCTAAATGTAATTTTCTGAATACTAGTCCAATGTGAACAACATGAAGACAGACTTGCAGTGAGCAGCAGGAGTGTGGTAGCTGCTTTTTTAACATCTTGTTAAAATATATTTGAAAAAATAACTCTAAAATTGATTTAGATGTCCTAAACACTAGCTTGTTATATATTTTTCTTGGTATGCAGAATATTCCAAAAAGTACTCACTGCTGTAGAAAAGCAAACACTACTGAAGACCTTAGCCATCCTGACCAGTGGCTTTTTTCACTTCTTCTGGCAAACAGCACAGGACCATTGGCACTTGTACCAGTACATTCAGGAATAGTTTTTAGGTACAGGTCATTAAGTTACTAAACAGTCAATCATAACGGCGAGTATTGCAACATAATATTGCAAAGGAAGAAAACAGGTTAGCTTTCATCAGATGTACAACTGCAAATTAAAGAGATTTTAAGATAAATAGGGGAAAGAAGGGAACAAAGAAAGGGCAAATGAAAGAAAAAAATATGAGATTAGGTGTGAAAAAGCTGCCATTAGAGATAATGATGGCAGAAACTGAAAAAGTTATGAAAACCAGGAAAAATATGTGATCCTAGACTGAGAATGGGCTCAGCTTAAAATTTAAAATTAATATATAAATAAAAATATAAAAAGA
>JANRMT010062834.1:2609604-2652084 GCA_026402145.1 Polypterus bichir lapradei
CTGTAAATCCAATAAACTTCATTTCACTTCTCAAATATCACTGTGTGTGTCTCCTATATGATATATTTAACTGACATTTTTTATCGTAACAACCAACGATTTATACAGGAAAATAATGACTATTAACAAGGTGGCCCAAACTTTTGCATCCCACTGTACATGGTGGTGTCTGTCACTGTTTTATGACTAAAAACTGTTAAAAGTGCTGTTTTATTAAATCAATTGATGTTAAAATATAATTTATTAAAGGCTTTAAATATATATCACGAATGAACAAGAAACTGTTTAACATAAAAACAAGAGTCTCTTCATGGCTGAATCTGTAGTTTAAATTAGTTTTATTATAAACATTTCCTATTCCTTACCTCTAGGAATAACTGCTTTACTCATCTTTTTTTTTGTTCTCTCTCTTTCCTAATCCTTTCATCAATCATTTACATTGACCAATAAAAATGTTTTTCATTATTAAGTTAATTTATTTTTGTTTACTTACAGTAAAGGAAAAGGGAGAGTCCAAACCCAGGCAACATACGATTGATCTGAGTCAGATGGCTGTCCCAATCCAGGTTGCACAGGAAAAGAGACAGTCCCCAGAAAGCCCTGTTATCAGCAGTGTTGAATCTGATATGGTTACTGAATATAACCCATCTGGTATGAATAGTTTGACTTCCACTTACAATCTACCCTTACTAGAGCATACCAGTTGATACAAAGCTTAGTCAGCCCTGCAACATCTTTGATGGAGTATATTTATTAGCCTTCAGCTGACACACCAACATTATCTCCTCCAGGTTTACAAGAACAACATCATTGTCCCGAGAAAGAAAGCCTTTGCTGTATTTATTAGAATAATTGTTGTTCTTAGTATCTTAATGTATAATGTAGTAAAGCATAATGTTTTATGAGTATAGTTACCCTAGTTGAATATGGACTTCTGAATTAGACTTTATGTAAATCAACAAATTGTCTCTGGGTCTATGACAGATGTTGTAGCAGCTGTTCGCTGTTTTTCCACAACATTTAATAAGGAAGGTTTATAAGCTATGTTAATTATCTACGAAATCTTACAGATATTGAGTACTTAATGATTGCACTGTTGCTTACAAGTTTATTATACCCACTACTTAAAGGAATGTTTTACATTTTACATTTGAAGTTCCTTTTTAAACTTCTGTTGTTTAAATATTTTTGCTAGTGAAGACAGAATATTTTAGAATCTCAAACCGTCATTATCGAATGCAATCCATATGCCTGTTGTTTAAACTGCAAAATTATGATCAAGGGTCAAATGATCTTCATTGACACTGAATATTTGAAGAAAAAAAAAAAACTGCCTAATTTATACAGAAACAATATTATAGAATATGATATTCAGGTCTGGGAGGTCTGTGATATGCAGAGCAAGTTTATTTCAAATGTTTGAAGTCAAACCAGAGTGTGGCAGATGAATACATTTAGTCTAAAAGCTTTGTCAGATTTGTAATAGCTTAGATATAGCCGTTAATTTTTACTTTGTGTTCTTCTCAAAGGTAAGTCCACAAAACCAGTGCTATCTTCGGCAAGCATCAGTAGTGGAGAAATGGCCCTGACATCTCTTTTGTCAGCTACTCAGCAGCAGTCATCTTTACAACGGTCACAAGCTCAGACACAGACAGGACAGACCCCAGTTGTTGTAAAATCTCTTCCAACATCTTCTGCAGTCACGGTTACACGCATTATGCAGCAGGTAATTTTGAGGCAATCGTTAATATCATTTATGCTGAGAAAAAGTCATTCTTTTATAAATGCTGTCTCCTCCAAACACCCTTCTGTAAAATTTGAATCATACCTGTATTTCATAATTTGCCAACATTTTAGCTTCTTAGTTTGAAACCAGTGAATAATAAAGCAGACTTTTACAAGTATTTACATGTTGGAACATGTGGGCACCATGTATAGAATAGATATTATACTCTGAGGTTCCCAAAAACTGCTGAAAAACAATACCGTTTTGGTTCTTCAATGTTAAACCTTAATGTACATGCATAGTGGAAATCCAGAAAAGCTCATCATTTAGAGCAGGTGGTTCCCAAACTTTTTTATTCCAAGGTCATCCCCTGCCCATATCACCCAACCCCAATGTTATGTCACCCGGTCATGGGACCACATTAATATAAAGCCAGTGATGCAAAGCTGAGCAATATTTTGGATGTTAGTTCTAACAGCATTCCCGCAGCATGATTTTGGACAATATAAAACATATTATTCAAACTTTAACTTTAACAGACTATTGATGAATAGGTGATAAAACATCATGTGATAACTCTTGGCTGAGGTACTTTATTTTCTTGGTGTGCCATTTCCAGGAATTGAAATGTTTTGATGTATCCTCATTTTTTTTCTTAAATTGTTAGGTACTGAACTCTTATTAGGTAAACCTGAAGATGATATTTCTTCAAGATTGTTAATTATTTTTGTATGGGTCTAAGTTTTTTAATTTTCCATGCATACGCCAAGAGCTTTTGAAGGTATTTTAAATGTGAACAGTTCTGCAATTCAGTGTTTTTTCTAGTTTTAAGATATTTTTTAGTTTTAATTTTTAATTTAATTCCTTAGTTTTTATTTAGCTTTATTTTTTCGCCATTTTCTAAATTTAACTTTTTGTTCTTTTTTGTTTTTATTTACTTTAACCTTTAATTTTTGCTATATTTTATTACTCACCAAAACGTCCACATAGACAAGTTTATAAGTGTAAAAAATGTTTTCTTTATAGTTGCCAAATTGTAAATCAGTCATGTTGTATGTATCAACTAAATATCCACAGTTGTACTGTCTGTACTTGTACTTTTCTAGATAATATGACGGTTCAAGGCTTCCAGAATAATCTAACATGCAAGAATGAAATAACAGGTGTTATTTGTTACCTTAATCTGCAATAAGTTTAACCAAATCTTTGTTTAATTTCAATTACGACTTCTTTTTCATTTTAGAGATTTCCTTTGCGAGGAGTAAGATCACCACACACACACACACTTTTATTTTGATATCTCCTGATGCAGACTATATGTTATCGACCCATTTCAAAGCATTGAAAGTGTATTTTGCAGGGAATTCTTACTTTGTATTAACATTACTACTTGAACTGTAATAACAATAATTGCAAAAATAGAGTTCATTAAAGTTCAAGCATAACATTTACATTAAATACTGAACATCTGTTATAGCAACATCTCAGATCTTTCACTTAATAAGTAACATGCAAAACCTGGGTGACTTCCTGTGGGCCTAAATTTGGAAGGTGTAATTTAGGTGTAGGAATAAACAGAATTTGGCATCTGAATGTACTTAATGACACACTTCTAATATTCAGCTAATAAACAATTTCTGAAATTAAGCACACACAGTCCACATTTAAATGGGGAAAACATGCAAACTCCCTATAGACACTGGCCAGTTTAGCAATCAAACATGAACTCATGCCACTATATAATAATAATCTATTTTATTTATATAACACCTTTTGAATGTTCAAAGTGCTTCACAAATAGTCAAAGGAATACAATAGAAATAAAAGAAAAGGTAACATTAATAACACGGGATACAAATTAATATCATTTTAGGTGACCTATCAAGACCTCAGTTTGCAATGAATCTGATAGCTCTAATGCTTTACCACTAGTGAGCCATATATTAAGCACAAAAATATCAGATAAAGAAACGCGTTTGTTATTACAGAGTTTATTTCCATACAGAACAGATTTAGTATATTGCTCTTGTTAAAATAAACTGAGAGGGTTAATGTATTTCAGAATTAACAGTGCTGGCAACCTCCAAATCAGAGCACATCACAATTGCCTCTTAAAAACTTTACAACACTGCAGCATTCAAAATATATTACGACTATTGTAGTCCATCCATTTCTTATCGACGAAGCATCAAACATATAGATGTTCATCACAATAGTGTGATGGAATGCGCTCTGCAACACCTCACAACCCATGTTGGAACATCAATACTAATAACCTGTTTAAAACTAAACATATAAGTGTCATCTTCCAAAGTAATGTGTGGGGTGTTTTAATTTAAGCACCTTTTCATTGAAATTTAGTGAAAGTTGCCTGTCATACACTGACGATGGAACATCTGTGACTGATGGTTAGTTATGGCCAGTGAAGTCCATAGAATAAGTCATTGACAAATGATGAGGCTTTGGTATTTGCTCTTGGCTCTAGAAGGTAAAAGCTTACTGTTTGATGAAATGACCAATGAAATGCACAGATTCATACGCTGGCAGTGAGTGATACATGTACACAAATCGGTGCCTCTCCCTAACCAAATTTATGACTGTGTGGTATTAAATAATAATTAATAAATATACTGGCAACTGGTTGTTCACCTGTACATTATGCACAAAGACTAGTGTGGTAAATATCAAAATTGTATTTCCTCATTTTTCTTTATTTCTACTTTTCATTTTTTCTTTTTTTGTTTTAGTTAACAAAAATGATTATTTTTTCATTAACAACATCATTTTGGTTTTCTTTAACAAGAATAATGCTGGTGCAATTTGATATGGCAAAAAGGCCTTTCAATGCTTTCCATTTATAAAAAGTATACAATTACATTTGATTCCAGATCAAAACCAGGAGTAAAGTAACTCACAATTTACATACAATGTTTGGTCAAAAAAGAGAAAAATGACTTATAATTGGTTCAGAGTTAATGTAAATGCTGGGTCTGTTTCATGGCTGCCCAGTTCTTCTTCTAGGTTCAGCCCATTGCTGTATTTATTTTTTAAGGAAAGATGAAGGTTGCCAAATATTAGCAACTCAAAGCTTTCTGCTGTTGATTAATATTGCATTTACAAGATTAAAATGAAATACTAGATATGTTCATTTTATTATTTATAATTGTTAACATTTGTCTTTCTTGCTCAATACATACCTTCTGTAGCAGTCTGCAAATTTTCAAAACTGTTCCGAAAATGATGAGTAACTGAGTGAGTTAATGAGGAAGATGCTTTGCAGACTGCTTGCACTGAGTTGATAAAGACAGCACTCGCCTGTTATGATACTCTGTTTTGCAAAAATTCAATGTGTTGTTCCTGAGCAGTCATCATCCTGCAGTTGAATGGCTCAGAGAGGTGATGGGTAAGACAGAGCAGTGACCTCGGACCCCACGGGAAGGAATTGGCACAGATGGTGGGCACGGAATAGGAGAACAAGGTCAGGTGAAGACTTGCTGCAGGAGCACTGTGAGATGGAGTGGTGTAACTGAAATGCAGCATAGCACTGAGACTTGGGTTTGTCCATTGTTAAAGAACGGTCTTTTTTTAAGGCCTACTCTCCAGGCCTCTGGGTGAGAACTGCAGCACTAGTCTATAACTACACTGATAGAGGACTACATTCATGCATCAGTTTCAGATATGTCTATGTAAAAACTATGTGAGAAAATTTAAGAACAATCTTCAAAGTTGTAATGGATTTTTTTTTTTTGAACGTCAATCATGCTAGGTGTGTCTCCAGTTTAAAAACCACTGATCTAGACAATACAATCCTGACTATAAAAGAGGGGATTAATGTTCTGTTACAGTTGAAGTCCCCTTTATCAAGTGCTGAGCATTTGTAAGGATAGAAGGAGAATCATACAGCAAAACACCAAAGTATTTTGGAGGAAAACCTGTTGGCCTTTGCGAGAATCCACAAAATGCACAGATACATATTTACTTGTTAGCATTACAACAACTATGAGCAACTGGACTGACTTTTAAATTGGAATGTAAATGTTCTTGGGTGTTCCAGTCAGAGAATTGACCCAAATCCAGTTAATCTCTGGAATCGCTGGAAAGAATTCAGTTTATCACTGGGGCCTGCTAGAATTTGAAATTTGTTTGAACAGTTCTGTTTAATTAATTAGCAAACACTACTAAATCTCAGTCTGCTGTGTGTGTAAATATCAGTCCATTTCTAGTGAAACAGTTTTTAAGCTTTTTTTTTTTTGATTTTTTTAAACCACCATCCAATCACAAATTTGTACTGGGTATTTAAACACCAAATCATGTTTTCTGTATTCCTTTTTTAAAAGAGCATATAATTTAATTTTAATTGATCTTTTTTTTTTTTAAACATTTCATATGTTTTATATAACAGTTTATCTTGAAGATTAAATTTTATACATAGTCCTGAATTTAACAATTATTAGACTAATTGATGATTTATTAAATTTTGCCTTTCTCTAATCTGTCTGTCGCTGGGAAAATGTTTAGAGGCAACTTGGGCCCTAGAGCTCATTATTATACAATATAGAATTTATGTAACAAACAATTTATCTGATAGTCCATTTACCTAATTAAATGCTTATTAACCATATCTGGGCCATATGTATCTTTTAAACTTTCAGGGCAAATTATATTTTGCAGTAATAAAATTTTTATTTTTTGAGTGGAACAGGGTTACAATGCTGTGTATCATTTGAACTGATATGAATGATGTCAGCACTTGTTTTTTTGTATTTATATTGTTGTTAAGTATTGATAATGTTATTTAAAAAAACTGTTGACATTTCTGAGATGTGCTTGAGTAAAATAAGGTGTCATTTAAATTACATTTTAGTATAGTTTTTTTTTATAATTATAGATTATTCTGTTATTCTTAATGAAGAATGATCACTCTTTTTTTTTGTCTAGGCTGTGGCTAGTCAAATGATTCACAGCAAGCAAGTGGAGGAGATGGTGTCAGAAGAAGGAGAAGTTGAGGGTGATACCTTGGATCCTCAGACTGGTTTGTTTTATAGATCAGCACAGCCTGTAGGCTCACAGCTAAAACAAGTGTCACTCCAGCAGGAACCTGCAAAACTTATACCCCACAACTCTCAGCAACTGCAGAGTAAAACTAGCTCAGCAGCAAATCAAGGTACAGTCCAGCTGCTTGCATCTAAGCAAAAGCAAACGGCTATTTTCCAGCAGGACCAGTCACAGCTGAAGCCTGTCATCCAGCAACACCTAGTGGTGAAGGAAAGACAAATTTCTGGGACTGGTGCCCAACCTCCTCAAACAGTGGTGCAGGTGATAGCCGTGAAACCTCCACATACACCTCAGCTTCCCAAACTACAACAAGCCCCAACTAGCCAAAATCGTCCAGTCCACACACAGTTCTCCCAACCTCCACCACTGCAAGCACACCATCCTGTTTCTTCAGAAAAGCAGTCTTCAAATCAAGTAAGGCTTTTATCTTTACTCTTTAATATATTGCAAAAGGGATGTTTTGTTTTTCTAAAAACAATAATAAATAAAAAAGAATGCTTATTGTTAATTGAAAAACACCCAAATGTGTTCAATATGTTTTATCTATAAAAATAATCAGCAGATAATATTTCATGATCATGACTGACTTTGTAGTCATGTTTGGGGTATATGTTGTAGACATATGGATAAAGAGTAGAACTGGGTTGTTAACTGAACACCTATTGATGATAGATTGGCCTAGATGGATAGGTCATAGACTTGAGAAACTCATCACATTAAACTGGTTAGTGAATATGCCCTGATAAATCCAGCTGATTCCTCTCTTCAGGCTAATGTTGTTTTCTTTTTTCCACCTATACTAACCACAAAAGTAGCTCACTTAGCATGAAATCTGAGTGGACTGCTACAAAGAGATAAGGATCTTGGTGCCTGTGACCTGTTGATGGTCACCACCATAAGGAAAACCATTAAGTTAGTGGACCCTTCCTTTCATGGGACTGTCTGAATATAACTGAGAGTCCCCTGCAGGTCAAAGTGGCTTAAGTGAAGGCAAGGGTGTGGAAGGCGTTTGATCTTAAAAAGACATTTCATGATTTACCAGTATAAAAAGAATCCATTCTCTTTTGACCTACTATTTTTGGCAGTGTAGCAGGGTAGAAATAATGTGTATTGTAAAAGAGGAATAGTACAAAGTGTAGAACAAAGGAAGTCTCCCTTACTTGGCAGGTGACTTGTCTCTGCCAGATGGGCTGGAAGAACAGTACTGCAGCTTTCTAAAATAAAGATTTCCTCTTTAACTATGTAACCATCCCAAGATTTTCCTACCATTTGTCTTAAAATGACCACAGCTGTCAAATTACAATTTCTTCATATCTCAGAGTCAGATTTAAATTGTGCTGATTGTAACTCGCCTAGTGATTATTTATCTCTGTTGCTCAGATTTATAGTTTCACTCTCAGCAGCCTTGCCTGAAGATACTTTTTAGCAAGCTAGCACAGTAGTTAATTGAAAGTGAAATGCAGCAAGTACAAATAGGCTGTTATAAACATGAGCTGATGTGACAGTTGCAACAGCTTAATGTAGAATAAAAAGCATTAAGACTAGAATTTCAATTAAACTAATGTTAAGTCAGCTTTTCCTTGTAATACTACTTTTGGTATTGAACAAATAATATGTCCAGAATTTGAGAGAAAGTTAATGTTTTCACCGATTTGCTTCACTGAAAACCATATGAAAGTGAAAATTTTAATTTGGGATCATTCCATTATAATTAAACATATTTTTCAGAAATAAAATTTGCATCACTTTTTTCATTTTTTTATGAAATTCTGCATATGAATTACACCTACTTTTCAGGACTTAGATCTTCTTCTTCTTTCGGCAGTTCCCGTTGTCGGTTGCCACAGCAGATCATCCTTTTCCATATCTTCCTGTCCTCTGCTTTTTTTATTTATTTAAAAGAAATCCCTAGATATATAGACATTTTCCTTTACAGTGGATACTGACTAGGGTCAAGAATGGTATGGTCAAATTAAATTTTTGTATAAGTCTAGGTTTCTTTTTTCAAGGTTGAAGTTCATCTTGTAAACTGTATTTTGTTCCACTTTTGGTTATCACAAAACAATGAAGGGTTTCAAATAAGAGTTTTTTGTATTGAAACACGCATGCATATTCATTTAAAAGTACTCTGTTTGAGCTTTCCAATAAGGTATATCTGAGCCATGTAGCTGTGATCAGAAAAAGTTACTGCTCATAAGAAAACACTCTGAATTACAATTTTTTTTAACTGTCTGCGGTGAAGAAAAGTAACTACCTGTATATCTCAAGGGAATTTTTTTATTAACAAAAAATATTTCTGAAGTCTGAAAAGTACTTGTAATTCGTATGCCAAGTTTAATCAAAATCAAAAATAGTGATGACAAGCCATTGGATACTGAAACCCGGTTTCTTAAGTTATTTCTCTAGTTTAAACCGCCTCAGTTTGTAAAGCTACTCCCCTTGACTGGTACGCATGATGATAATAATGAATAGACTGCCAACAATGTACATGCTAAATTTTTGTCACATAAGCCATCCCGGGAACTGACAAGAAGTCAAATTTTCACTGAGCATGTTTTTCTGTGCTTCCCCATTATCTTCACAGCTTGTCAAAGTTCCCACTTTACAGAGTTCTGTAAGTGTACACAAGGCTTTTATTGTGTAGCTAAGATTGTATTTTAGGTCAGCCATTTATGCAGTGAAAAACTACAGGTGTTTTACTTTCAAATGGTTATATATCTGTCTGTGTAAGCCACAGTGATTGCTTGATAGAGAACTAACACTGTGAGAGTTATCAGATAAGCATTCATTCTTAATCGAATGTCTGTTTGCTTATCAAATTAATGTGCAGATTGTTATTTAGTCTTATTTGAAATGTTCAGTCTGGCAGCTTTCAAAAGATCAGAGGTTTGGCTTTCTAAGGCATTTTATAGATTTTCTTTAGTGAGTTGTACGATTGCTTGCTAGAACAATTTACTTGTCAGTAAAGGCATGTTAACCTATTCTTGTTGTCAACTCATTAACAAGTTTGTCATACTAAAGTGACTTGCAGCTCTTTTTCCTGTAAAGTAACTGATCATCATATCATATCTTATCACGCCACTGCCATATCCAGGTAAGAGCGGCATCATTATCATCCTTAAGATCTTCATCGGTACATGTAGGGCCTCGGGAACATTCATGGAGAATGTGGTCCATTGTTTGGGTGGGCTCACCACAGGGACATTCAGCGCTTGTTGTGAGGCCCCCATCTAAATAGGTTGTCTCTTGTTTTGCCCACCTTTGACCTAGCTCGGTTAAGCGCGACCCAGTCTTTCCTAGAGAGGGATGTTCCATTGGGTTGATGCTCTTGAGGTGTAGGAATAGCTTCATTGGGAGGGCTACAATCAGTCTCTTGCCACCTCTCAAGCCTATGTTTTGTGGACTGCTTTGGATTAAGTGGTTCCACTGTGGTGAAACTCTGACGAGAAGGTAGTCGGCGATTTACCTCCTGGTGATGGTGAAGTGGGTGTCTGGAGTCCATCAGTTGCTTGAACCTTTCTACTCTTGAACTACTTTATTGTCGTATATGGGGAGGTGCGATCCCGGCCAGCCTGTGTAAAGCAGAAAGACACATTGTTCGCAATGTGCCGGTGATGATTCGGCATGCACTATTTAGCTCAGGGTCAACCTTGTTGGCATGGGTTGGTAATTGATAACCTCTGCTCTCGAAAGAGCACTTAAATGTTACTCTGAAGCAAATGGATCACATTGTGTGCAAATAAGAAGCCTTCCAAAGTTGTCTTTCTCACTGTGAATTTATTTGAACTTGTTAAATGAAGGGGTGTTTCTTCATATGTTACATATCCTTTAAAAGCAGATATGCTTTACTTCTAGGCAGAGCTGTAGTCAAAAAGATGTCAAATATTTTTTTTGTTTTCTCATATATTTTTAGTATTGTGTTCCTTACTGGCCCTGTATAAGCTGTGAGAAATGCTGTTAAACCAGTTATTTGAATCCTCCACCTGAACTTATGGTTAGTTTTATAAAGGGAGACAGCTGCAAAAGAGTTAAAGAAATCTTAGATTATTGATGGGTATTTTTATTTTTTATTTTTTTTTAATGAAGCAAGTCTTCTAACTCCACTCATGAGCAAAAGCCAGATATGTTGGCTCAATAAACAGCATGTTATTTTGGACCATTATCATTTTAAAATTAAACTTTTTATTAAGTAAAAGCAAATTGACTGGATATATCAGTAAATGGACATAGCATACAAAGTAACCCATCCCACCCTCTCCCACATAGCCTGAGCCAAGGGGTGAAAAAAGTCAAGGAGTAACAAGCTGAGATTTATACAATTGAGCCACAGCAGACCAGAATTCAATTATATTACAAGTCCAGATTTATTAAGTTGTAGAAGGAGGACTGCCAGCTGTCGACAGGGACGCATTCCGGTGTCTTCCATGGGGAGGCATAATTAAGTTTGGCTGCCAGGTAGCCAGACACAAGAACTTGCGTTCAGAGAGTTTGAGCAGAAGCCTTGAAAGGTCCAAAAGAAGAAATATTCATGGTAACAGAGGAATACTGCTGGAAAGAAAGGAATACATACGGTACTTGTGTCCAAAGTTAAAGACAGGAATACAGTGCCAGAACATGTGGTGAAAAGTGCCAGATAAACCAAGGGAACATAATTGACAGAGAATATCAGCAGTGAGGCCCTTCAGAAACGGTTTGTGGGGAGTAGGATAGAGTCTCTGTAGAATTTTGAACTGGGTGTGCTGGTAGTTAGGTTTTGTTCTACAACTCCAAACATTAGAGAGTACAATGTCCTATGAACGGGATGAAGGAAGAGGGGAAAGGTCTCTGGACCAAAGAGAAATCAAGGACAGAGGTTTATAGGATGCTTTGCAAAGTAAAGAGTAGAGGGTAGAGACAGTTTTTTTTCTTCTTGGAAGAAAAAGAGCAAATACAATAATAAGTGATTTGGTCAGTCAAAGAAATCTTGCATGTTCTGAGCACTGATTGGAGATGAAGTTAGAAAAAGTAACCGGAACCAGGGATATTCAAATGTGCTTGCAAAGACTGGAATGTCATAAACCCTGAACTATTAAAAAGATCCCCCAACACACCAATTCCAGCACGGTGCCAGGGAGGAAATACACAGGGCTGGCAACCAATTGAGAGTGCAGGGTTATGAAATATAGGCATGAGGGAGTGCCATTTTCCAGAGGGTGCAAGTAAATTTTCCACATGATGCCAGATATTGATAGCATATGGCAAAATAGGTCCCAAGGAAAGTTTTGTGGCTTTAGACTTAAAGTAGTTAAACAAAGCACCCTGAAGAAAGAATGGGAAAAAGCAGGGGGAGGATTCTATAGGTAGCTAAGGAAAGGAATTAAGGAGAGCACACAGCCATGACAAGATAGGGCGGAAGGTGAAGCCTAGTGGAATAGTTCTAGGTCAGGCAGCGGTACACATGCACTCAGTCTATCTCTAACCAGGGCTGAATGTTTAAGGTTTGGTCTCTTGCCATTCCAGAGGAACCTTGAGATCAGTGACCTAACTTTGGACCAATATTTAGTAGGAGGTGGAAGTGGCAGCATAGAAAATGAAGTTGAAGCAGGGTACAATATTCATTTTTATAATGGACAAACAAGATTGAAAAGAGAGGTTGAGTTTGGACCAGGTGTTTATGGAAGCTTTCACATCAGCAAAGATGCAGCGATAGTTATTAGGTGATATGTCTGAGATTGAGGCAGTAATATCAACTCCCAAATATCTAATACTACTAGATTTTTGGATGACAGACTGTAGGGAGAATTGACAGCACATATCATTAAGGGGCAAGAGAGAAAATTTAGACCTATTATTTTTGCAACCAGACAGGGTTTTGAAACACCTGAACAGATCCTAGCATGCAAGCGATGTGAGTCTGGGCATTGCCTAGGTAGAGGAGGATGTCCTCAGCATATAAGAATATTATGTGACTGGAATTTGAAATTATAATAGGAGTTAGAAGCTGGGAATTACGGATTGCAATTGTGAACGTTTTTGAGAGATACAGTAAGTTGCGACAGCCTTGCATAGCCCCCTACTAATGAAGAAGGGACGTGAGATATTTGAATTAGATAAGAGAACTGCAGGGGGACTAGAGTTTTCACCAGATTTATAAACCTTGGACTGAAGCCCATTCTGTCCATGACTTACCATAAGAATTGCCAGTTCATTTGATCAAAAGCATTTTCAGTGTCTAGGGAAAGGAGCACAGCAAGGCTAAGGAGGGAGGGAGCTGAATTAATGACATGCAGAAGTCTTTTCATGTTATCCGAGGCTAACTGTGAATGTATGAAACTAGACTGGTTGGGGAGAATTAATTTGTTAATGATTTTCTGTAAACAGTGGGCCAAAATTTTAGCTGGCAGTTTTATGTCCGTGTTAATGAGAGAGGGGGGTCTGTAACTCTGACACCGAGTATGGTCTTTACCTTGCTTCAAAAGTAGAGAAATAACTGCAGTATTAACACTAGGGTTTAAATGGCCAGAGGAGGTGGCTGCACTGATCATATCCAAAGGGTAAGGGATAAGTGTTTCCAGAATGAGGAAATTGCCTCAGGCGGGATTCGGTCCGTCTCCGGGGCCTTGCCTGTGTTCATTGAGTGTAATGCCTCTTTAAGTTCAGACAAAGAGATGGGAGCATCTAGAACAGAAGCCTTTTCCTTAGTGAGACAAGGGAACGGAAGGGTGTTTAGAAATGATGTGATATCCGAGGGAGTGGTACCAGAGTTATCAGTAAATAGTTTAGAGTAGTAATCTATGAATTTATTATTTATTATCTGGGGATCATTAGAAATTGAGCCAGATTTAGTATGGATAGAAAGTATGGAGGCAAAGGAGGAATTTGGCTTCATCCCAACAACACAACGTCTGCTCAGCCTAACCCCGGAGACATAATAGCGAGCCCAAGTTCAGTGGATTAAAAATTCATCTCTTTAGAGTAAAATGCTATTAACTTTAGATCTGGTGTTAACAATCAGTAATTTGTGTTCTTTATTAACCACAAGGGATGTGTTCTCTTTCTAAAAATGAAAGTTTAGACTTGTCTTTTTTTTTTTTTTTTTTTTTTTTTTTTTTTTTTTGGAGTTTCGTATGTGCCAAATTTGAGGAAAAGGAGATGGTAAAGTCCCGAATTAAGCCTTTAATTGCCTCCCAGTTGCCACAAAAATTTGTTTTTCAGAAGAGACATGTTGAATTTTCACCTCGGGGTGCGAGATGTTAAAAATGGGCGGATCAAATATAAATGATTAAATTTATGGTCAGATATACACCGGTGAAGATTCTGAGATCAACGGAGCCAGGTTGTGTGATGTGAAAATACAATCAGTGCAAGACTGTGAATCATGGTAGGAAGAGAAAAAAAGAATTCTCAGACTGAAGGATTAAATAACTGAAGTGCAGTTTTTAAATTAAGACTGGCAGTAAAATTCCTTAAAGAATATGTAGAGTGAGGTATATGCTTGCCAACCAGTGGTGGTGATTTGTCTAGCAGTGGGTTTTACAGTGCCGTTTGCGTCAATGCCAACCAGAAGTTCACAGTCAGAGAACTTAAAAAGACAGTCTGTGAGGTATTGCTGGGCCATAGATGGAAACAGAGAGTAATTTACGACATTCTAGCTCAGACTTCAAGTTACAAAATCGACCCGTATCATCACTACCCAATTCCAAAAATTAAATTTGTAAGGCATGGAGCAGTAGAATAAGTATGGTACATAATTTACAGGGAGTGCTGCAACTCTGTAGAGCTTATTATCACAGTGTGAGACGTCTGTGGCCAGCAGGTGCGACTACAGAATTAAAGCCACATCCATGCGTTGACAGTGCAAGAGATCGAGAAGGCAAGGGCGCCACTGACCTGAATTCAGGGCCCTGACGTTCCACGAAATAATGTTAAACTTTGTCATAATTACACCGAGAAAAGAGACTGGCAGAAGATAGAACAGAAAGACAAGAAATGGAAGTAATAGTATGCTGTTGTGCAGCAATTGGTAATGTCACAAACTTCAAAACCAAGAGTTCCCACAGCTCAGGCTCCCTCACAAACCTATCCCAACTGGCCCACATACTACCCCCAGTGGCAGGAACCCCACAATAAGTAAATTCCTAAAAGCAGAAGCAAGCAGTAATGGCCCGAATGACCCCCATTACCCACACATCCCGTCTCTGACCGATCCCCAAAACACACCTGGACACTGGCCTTCCAGGAGTGTAACAAAAATGAAATGAGAACCAGAAAATGAGAGCAAGAAGAGAGGCCAAAAACCACCCCACTTCCTCCAATCCTCATCCTCAGCCACATAATTAATGAAAAGGAATGAATTATATCTTGAAATAGTGGAATGTGCAGTGCAGAGAACAAAATGAACACATAGAACAAACTAATGGAGGGAGAGGGTTAACTGTGGGACCTGGCAACCCACAATGATGCTGATTGATGCCATTAGGCCCGAGCACCCCCACTGCCACAAACCCATCGAGGAGATAAACTATGCAGAAAGTGCTCCAATTCCACCTTGGTGTATGTTAACACAACATAACATCAACATCATATGAAAAATACAAAGGACAGTTCAAAATTCCAGTCAATAATAAAATCTTTAGGTACTACAGAAACCTAATTGGCCGCTCCACAGCCAGTACTTGAACTTGACCAACGATGTACATAATGCAACAGTGTAAGTCGGAGTGAATGAAGAGATCTTCACGCAGTTAAAGTGCCGGTTGAAACAATTTTGTCAATCACTGTAAGTGCCTCAGAGAGTGAATCAAACAGGTGATGCACTGAATCAATTTTCAATTTTGCAGGATAGTGCAAATATGGTTGAAGACGAGCAACATGTGCTTTCTGGGCAACTGGGGCCATGGTCTTCCTTTGCTGTGCAGTAATTGAAGTAAAATACTTGAAGAAGCAGGTCTGTGAGGGTATGGAATAGATATTTTGAACATGACGTGCCTCCAACATAATTTGTGGGTGGTACAAAGTCCTCTGAATTTTTTTTTTATTCGAGACCACGAGTTGGCATCGGCACGGCCAGTGTACACATGATGAGCCTGCATGATCTCCAGGGCCAACGTTCAAGAGGTTTAGGAACCACATTTGCCATAATTCTTAAATTGCCTGTGTTCTTGATCGATCAGTTTGCCTTTCAAGTCCTCAAGTTTCCATGAGTAGGTGAAGGTAGCAACCACTTTCTTACAAACATTAACAGCTTCCTCCACCCACCCTCTTGTCTTTACCTCCTTTCTCTGTGAAAGAGGAAAATTGAAATTGAAAAGACCATTACATCAATATAAGTAAAATAAAAAATTTTAGACAGAGTGATATAAAATGAATATATTGTTTTCTTCTGATATTGTATTTAGCCCAAATAAAGAGGAAGATAAGTTACTGCAGAATAGCTTTACCTTTTCTATTTTGCCCTTGGTATTTCTAGTGATTTATTTCAATTATTTTTGATCATTTTTATTATTAGGCTATGTATGATAATGGAGCAGTAATACAAGCTATAAAAGCTCATACACCATACTAAAATGCACTGAGGTGATAATAGTAGCTGTGAGAGTAACTGTAATTGCTCCACACACAAACTTTCCAATTGCTGAATGCAGCTGATGCTCGAAGCACAACAGTAATTGTATTTGTCCCACCATCTGTTGTGATGCTCACTTGTCTGCTTTGACTCAATCCCCAGGATGAGTGTCCTTGTCAGGCCTTGGGCAGTAACCTTGCTTGTGTGGTTTTTTGAGGATTGTAGGCCGTTTGTAAATATTTATTCTGAAGACTCCATTCTTTGTCTATGAAGTGGATGGTGAGGCTCATGTATGGTTCTGATTAGGGAATCCATTCCCGGGAATTCTGGAATCCCGCATGTCATTCCTGGAAATCCCGGGTGCCTGGGGATGACATAGTGCATGGGCATCTCACATGTGAATGGTTTTAGAACGACCAACACTTTTTTTTTTTTTTTTAATAAAGCTACTGCAATATGTTGACACCAATAAAAGACTAACCTTATCTACAAGCAGTTCATGTTGTCATATAAGTACACATATCTAGTTAGTTGCGGTAATAAGAGCATAGAAAGCACAACATGTCTAGCGTGCAGTCGTCCAGGTGAGAGTGCACATTCGTGCAGAGTAAGCCAGCCGCTGAGAAAGCACGCTCTGCCTCCACTGAAGTTGGCAGTACAGTCATCAGATACTGATAGACTTGTTCTAAACAAAACCCCCGTGCTTGCCATTGCTCTGAAACACCGCCATTTCAGCTTTTACTGATGCATCCAGTTTCTTGTCATCATTCTGTGATGGCAAGTTTCTTGGCACAGATAATGCGAATGCAACAGACTGACGCAATTTCAAGTTGCTGTTCAAAGCTGTTGTCTGACAAACGTCAATTAAGTCTGCCCCGTTTCGGCATTCGTGAGCTACAGAGTGCGGACTCCTTCCAGTCCACTGAGCCGGGAGACTGACTGCTGCTGGTCTGTTGTTGACTGAATTAATGAGCAACACACTACACCATGGGCCAAAAAACCATGCCACTTAATTATTTTCAAATATAACTCTGTTATTTCTTGATCGATCTTTACACTTTTACACGCTATGTATGCGAGCTTTGGGGAAATTCAAATCAGAGATAGTGGCAAAGTAGCACACATTTTTCATCTGTTTTTCAAGTGTCTCTCTGCAATGGCCTTCAAGCTTGGGTAATGCAATGTGAGAGAAATGTCTGTGACCAGGTAGCTCATATCTTGGGTCCATCACTTTAATTAGCTTATTGAATCTTTCATATTCAGCAGTACGTATTGGCACCGTTTCTTTCATAGGGTGCAACAGTAGAAAACACCAACCAGTAGGGCTTCTTGTGACTTGCTTGCTATAAGTTCCTTGGGACAGGTTTGACAAGGTTTTCAGTGTTTGTGACTGTAAGCACTTGCATTTTATATGTTCTATTGAATTGTAGTACTTCAGGTACTAAAATATGTGTGTAGTATTTTCAGTTTTGCTAGGCACATGTTTTCGGCAAAATTTACAATACACAGCACCAGTTGGTGCATTTCAAAATTTAAATAGTCAAAAGACCGTCACGCCACCAACATCTTTTTGCCTTGTTTATCTAATTTTTGTGGTTGGTGAGCTATCACTTTCTTTACTGACACTTGAAGATTATGCTGAACTAGTGTTCATCCCTTACATGAGTCTCGTGTATTTGAAACAGTAGTGTGTGGCGTGCTCCACTATCTCAACCAAATTTGCTTTTTTTTTGTGCATAGGCTTATACTTTCTTACAAGAGTAGCATGAGATTGGTTGGAACTGCGGCAGTTTCTGTGGTGTAATAGTGTGCAATCAAACAATGTTCTTTATCAACAGTTTATTGAAGTTTCTTATTTTCATATCATTTAAATTTATTTGATAAGTGTAAAAATCGTTTATATTGCCCAGCCCTATGCTTTTATGTTGTTTGTTATTAAAGTGCTTCCTCTTTTGTGACTCTCACTCGTCTGATTTTCTAGCCTACTGTTTTCGCTTATTCTCTCTCTTCTCCTTTGCACTTATGAATGGAATCTGCTAATTTGAGAGGTAGGTGTCAAACTTGTGACAAATGAGATTCTGAAAGATATGCATATTTAAACCTTTCAATAATTTTATCTAGTCTAATAAACAGGTACTCTTTCTTTCAGCAATTATATGTGCAAAAGGAACTAGTAAAGCTTTTAAAAATAAAAACAAAAGTAAAAATAATCAAACCTGGATAAGCCTATAGCAAGTTAATTACTGGTAGTGTAACAATATCCTTAAATAATGCAAATGATATGCATAAATGCAAATTTTATGGCATATATATATAATATATGAGAGCTGAATCATTTGTTTATTAATGCATAACAGCTTTGTGATCAGTTAAGTTTATTCTTTACATTTAAGTCATCAGATTTAGTTTATTATCTTTTCATACGCTTCAATTTAGTGATTAGACGGTTATTGTCACACCACCTGTTGCATACTCTTAAGAGAGAGTGTCAAATGTCAGATGTCTCTATGCTTTGAATTCATTAAAATTTCTTATTTTTTTAGACTAAGCTAACACTTGTGCAGACATTACTGGTGTGTTTAATATATATTAGTAATACTTCATCTTGGCTGCCCACATATTAATATCATTATCTGTCTAAGAAATCTATATTGTTTAGGCATTAATTATCATTTTTCTTGAATGTACTTAACAGTGTTTCTTGATGCTTGCTTGCTTTATTTTGAATATTATAATGATTTTTACTTAGCCGTGTTTTTCTTTTCATGTTTCTTATCTTTTTTTTGTTTTGGATTTCTGATATGTAGTAGCTGCTCAAAAATACAGTAAATGTGTCATGTCAATTTACTGTAACTGATGCCTGTAGAAATTAGTGATTTGGCTTTACTGCTTCTTAGACCATCTTATACAGTTCTGTTACAGATTCATTTAACTATTCAAGAAGTGTTTTTCTTACTTTTATTAATAATGCTTTTTGCTATATCCTATTTGCACACACCTCTGTCTAACTTAAGGTGTGAATTTTAAAAATCACATTTTTACGTAAAAACTTGTTAATCTGTTACCTCTAGTATTTTTTTGCATATAAATGTTGGAGATATATTAATGCCTTTCTAATCACTTTTTTAAATGTCTAGTTGTATTAATTTGAGTGTTTTATGTGTTACAACCTTGTAAAAAGTATGTTGTCTAATGACATTCATGAAAAGAACTCATTGTAGTAACTGAGTTTTCTTTTTTGTTTAACTTTGCAACTGTTATTAGTTTTGAATGATTATGGTATTGTGATGAAAAATATTATTTTAAGAAATTTCTTTAAAAAAATCTTCCACCCTTTAATTTTTATTTTATAATGATTATAGGTGCAACAGCCAATCATAACACAAGGAGCAACAGTAACAAAGATAACTTTTGGAAGTCACCAGGCTCCGCAACTATCCAAACAAAGTACAGGAGAAGCAGATGCAAAGTCAGCACCTGTTACTAGTGTCAATACACATCACTCATCTGAGAAGTCAACTGTGTCGGACATTTTAAAAATATCAATGATTGAGGCTCAGATTGACCCTCATGTAGAACCAATGGTGGTAGACTCCTCCAGTGACTGTAGTACTTTCAGTAAAAACATTGATGTTTCACATATAGTAGGTGCTAGTCAACTCATCAGCAGTTCTGCCAGCTCTGTAGTCCAGTCAAGCCATACTAAGCAGCTGCAACAAAGTATAGGTTCTGCATCATCTCTTCAGAGCCAGTTCACTCGCATTCAGAGCCTTCCTGTACAGAAGAGTAAAGATGTGGATGTGATACAGGTAAGGATGCATTTGTTTGCTCAGTCTTTCAGGTGGAATAATAATAATTAGGTACAATGCCATCTTCACAGACTGGTGACATTAGTGAGTTTCTACATGTCATAGTGGTGCAAGGCATGTCAGTTCTGGTATCTTCCAAATTATCTGGCTTTTTACACATAACCATTTCAGTCAATGTAACTACCAATAGTAGGTGATCCTGTGAAAGAGAAGAGCTTGTTGTTCAGATGGCCCACAGGGTAAAGAATAGAATCGTATCAATAATTAATGCAGGCCACAACCAGGCAAATCACCCCTCAGTTTAATATTGGTGTGTAGAATGTCATCTTAGAATGCACCGCTTATTAGACTTTGCCTTGCATATGGACTGCAACAGCCAGAAACCACATCAGGTGAATGTTGTCAAAGAAAAACAAGAAAACACATCTCCAATGGGCACCGAAGTATCAAAACTGTTAAGGAGTTGAAAAAAAAAATCCCTGTTTGGATAGATCGGAATTTGATGTAACCACCATGAGTCCATGGATTCAACCGGTTTGATTTCAATACATGGTGCGGCAGTGTGAAGGTATGAGAAATGTTTTCCTGGTGCACATTAGGGCCAGCACAGGTTGCTCGTCATTTTAAACATATTGAACAGGTTTAGCTAAGCAATTACATGTTGCAGGTGGTTCCTTTAGGAAAAAAGTTGGTTGACGTAAACAGTATAGAGGCTTAGCCTGGTTCCATTGGAAAGTCTGAAGTAGTTTTATAAACTTTAAGCCAGTGTATTAAATAAAGGATAAAACAAAGTAAGACTAAATGTATGCCTTTATTGAATCATACTTGTGCATACGTTTTCTTGCTCTGTTGATAGTGCAAGTTTAAAGCTACTGTAGTAGTGTAGGCATAACTGTATTAAATTAAAAAAGGCTGAATCAGTATATACAGTATGTATATTTTATTGCTCAACATTTTATATAAGGAGGTGAAAGCATAAAAAACTAAATGCTTTCCTAGAACTTTTGGAATAACAGAAACATCTGTAACATAAGAACTAACAATAACTTCAAAATACTTTATAATAATAACTTCAAGGGGTACAAGAGCCAATAGGTCTATGTATTACTTATGTATAAGTACAATTTTATACTTTGTTTTGATTTCTTTATTAGAGGTACGATTTATGGAAAGTGACATTGTTATTATAAATCCTTTGAAATGATAATTCATTTAAAGTTATAATGAAATTTTATTTTTGTTTGAATTTATTTTATCTTTTATTTTTTAGGTTATCCCACAGTATTCAATTACTCCAGACTCCAGCCAGTCCAATGTAGTAGTTGAACCAAGTGGTTTTTTAGAAATAACCAACTTCACTAGCCAACGTCTTGATGACGATACTGGAATGGAACAAGAAGTAGACAGCAGCAATGATGAAGGAACTGAAGCCAGCCCAATACCAAGCTCAGCTGATCAGTCATAGCAGTAAAATTCGAATTATGTTTGAAGAGCACATTTGTATATCACAGGCAGATCAGACTGTCTCAGTGTTTCTGCTTCATTTGAAAAATAAGTTTAGAATATCCATGTTCAAAGCACCTTCTTTCTGGTGTTTGTCTTTTTTAAGATGCAGCAATTCTACCTAGACCTTTGAATAAGTGTCTACATTTCCAGAAGATTATTTGTTTCAAAGGAAGAAAAAATCTGCCTATCAATACATGCAAACTCAATTAGAGACCAAAGCAAACTGTATCAGCTGATGTTACAAAGAAGACAAAGGAAAAAAAAGTAATCACAAGGAGGTTTGGCTCACTGTCTGTTCATCATGGCAAAATATTCTATAATAATGGGGAAAAAGTTTTGTTAAACCTTTTATATGTGTAAATAGAAAATATGTCTTGTGTATAAAAATCAAACTTTTTTTTATGCTATGCTGTGATGTTTATATGACGCTTTGCGTGAAAGCATTAGTTTCTTATTTTTTAAAATGCAGTAGTTTTTGTTTCATCATGTTGGTTTGAACTGATGTGCTGCCTTTATTTTTTACGCCCATTTCCAGCTGTACATATTTTTTTGTACATCATATGAACCTTTTAATATGACTAAAGTTCCAAGAATTTGCATTTGGAAAATTTTCATAAAATGGAGTATCCTTTAGAGCATGTAGAGCAAAATCACTTAATTTGGTACTTTTCTTAAGTAAAAACAGGAATTTTTATGTCTGAGTAAGAAAAACAGAAATTATAACAATGTTGGTCAACAATTTTGAATGAATGCAGCAATTAGTGGTATTGCAAGTACATTTTTACTGTCTTGAAGGACATGTTTGGGAGCAGAAGATAAAGAGATTAATATATGCTTGATACAGTTGAATATTCTAGCTGAACTCTAGAATAGGTGGATCATTGAATTAGTATTTATTATTATTTTGAAAGAACATAAAGGGTCAATTAATGATATAACAGATTTCTAGCAAGTGTCCTGACATTTTAATTATTTTACCAGATCATATTGTTCAAAATATTTATTTATTTATTTTAATTTATAGTCTCTGCTGTACAAACATCATCAAACAAAACAAAACTCATTCTACATCCGATCAATGGATCTTCTGATACATATTTTTGTTACTTATTGCTTTTTATATATCTATATATGTAATATATACAATAATTTATTTAGACATTAGGGTCAGTTGCTTTCAAGTAAAGAATCAGACTTTAAACCTTTGAACATCATTGCCCCAGCAGTGTTTAACTGAAAATTTCAAGAATTAAGCTACCTTAATAAATCTTACATAGCGTACTTTAAGCAGCCTGCCATCTCTAGTCTAATAACACAGATCATGATTTCACTTGTAATTGTTCACAAATGTTAACTTTCAAACATTTGACGTACAAATGTTTAAATATTTATGGATCGCTTATCAGTAATCACTGCCTTGTTACTGTTTGTGGAACAGTCTATAATGCATTGTTTTAGAAACATGAGAATGATCCCATATAAGAGCCAATCATTTTGTTACATTAGTTACATTTTCTTGTATACATCATAAATATTCTGTTATGAGTGAAATGGTTAACTTTTCATTTTGTACAAAATAGGTATTTGTAGCTCTACTTTTGATCTGCTTTGAAGAACAGAGTGATGGACTAAAGTGTATGTATTTGCATTTCATATGCCGGTCATATTTTTAGAAGAGTGCAGTACAGTAAAAACAAGATAAGAGTAGATTTTTAAATGATTCTTTAAAATAATGGTTTAAAACAAACACTTTATAGGCCATCATCAAGCTGCCTCAATATTTTAGCCTTTGAGCAACATGTAAACCACTTCATCCTGATATTCTGGGGGTGTACAGCAGTATGAACTCCTACATTTAAAAACAAAATTAAAAAATCAAGGAACAGAGAAATGGGGCTTCTAAATGTAGACACTTTGGTTTTTAGAGTTATTGTAAAATATTCAGTTTTCATATACACATAGTTTAAAATATTTTAAAATATTCATCACTCCCATTAATGCTTAAATTCTTTTACTAGATATTTCAAATAATACCAGAATTCATTTTGTGTTAATAGGTTAGGATAAGCCTGAAATAATATTGTAAACACTTGCTAAGGAAATGAAAACAGGGCTGAAGTTAAAATAAATCTAATTAATGTCCTTCATCATTATAAATGTTATTTGCAAATGCTCTGTGAAATGTCATATCCGGTTTTGTTTGAATACTAGTTTTCAGTGTGTCTGCTGACTTTCAGAAAACTGTTGCTAACTGAATTAGAAGTAAAAGAAATATCTGCTGCAGAACTAGATTGGTTTAAATGCTCTTTTAGCTTTAGCACTTTGACAATTTGGAATTTGTAATATTGTACTGTTTTTGACCTACAGAAAAGTAACATTTTCTACACCAGTTCTTAAATGCCAGCAAAGCAGTTCTATTTGTCTCCTCTTACAGATGTAATAATGTCTAACATCAGTTAAATAAGTGTACTGAAAGTATTAAACATTTTATACGGTAAACTGATTTCCCAGATTTTCCTAGTTTGAATATGAACAGTTTGTTTGAACCTGTTTCTTTGATATTTATTTGGAAGTGTGTGATTTTTTTATTATAATACTTGCAATTTATTTATTTATTTATTTAAGTTGACAAGTCAAGCAAAATGACACCTTATTTGCCATGTTCAGCATAGGCATGAGTGAAATGTTGTTTTAGCTATTTTTATTGTAAGTTTTCTTACTTATAATTTTGTTACATATTTGCAAGCTTCTATTGCAGCTACTCTCATATTCCATTCATAACACTCTTGTTTGCCGATTAGCCAAACAACTTTATAATTCTTTGCATTTATATAGCACTTTTCTCACTACTCAAAGCGCTCAGCAATTGCAGGTTAAGGGCCTTGCTCTGTCTTTGGGATGTAAGAGGAATAGCCACACAGTCATGGGAAGAATGCGCATGCACCTCTGATACAGCATCATGGACTCTGGGCAATGTGAGGCAGCAGTGCGTCTTCAAAAAATATTTGTGTGACCATAGAAGTGTAAGAAGTTCAATCAATGGCAAGGCCTGGGCCAGATAATGAACCCCTGCCAGCATGATACAACACATGGTAAATTGGTTTAGAAAGACCACCAACAATGTGCCCCTCCAAATATATCATTTTTAATCAGTAAGCTTGAATTATTTAGTTGGCATTACTCCTGCTGTGCATCTTACACACACACACACCCACAGTATGTATACATTAGTGGGCAAAAGCAGGTTTACAGTTGTTTGCATGGAAAATGACGCATAGGCTATGATTGCTACACTGAAGCACACTTTAATAATAATAATAATAAGACATGAAAAAATAAATAATACATTAATTAATAAATAAATGCTAATTTAATAAACTCTGCACTCACAACTGTAAACCTACTTTTGTCCACCCTGTGTGTGTATATATATATATATATATACATACATACATACATACAGTGGATCCAGAAAGTATTCACAGCGCATCACTTTTTCCACATTTTGTTATGTTACAGCCTTATTCCAAAATGGATTAAATTCATTTTTTTTCCTCAGAATTCTACGCACAACACCCCATAATGACAACGTGAAAAAAGGTTACTTGAGGTTTTTGCATATGTATTAAAAATAAAAAAACTGAGAAATCACATGTACATAAGTATTCACAGCCTTTGCTCAATGCTTTGTCAATGCACCTTTGGCAGCAATTACAGCCTCAAGTCTTTTTGAATATGATGCCACAAGCTTGGCACACCTATCCTTGGCCAGTTTCGCCCATTCCTCTTTGCAGCACCTCTCAAGCTCCATCAGGTTGGATGGGAAGCGTCGGTGCACAGCCATTTTAAGATCTCTCCAGAGATGTTCGATCGGATACAAGTCTGGGCTCTGGCTGGGCCACTCAAGGACATTCACAGAGTTGTTCTAAAGCCACTCCTTTGATATCTTGGCTGTGTGCTTAGGGTCGTTGTCCTGCTGAAAGATGAACCGTCGCCCCAGTCTGAGGTCAAGAGCACTCTGGAGCAGGTTTTTATCCAGGATGTCTCTGTACATTGCTGCAGTCATCTTTCTCTTTATCCTGAATAGTCTCCCAGTTCCTGCCGCTGAAAAACATCTCCACAGCATGATGCTGCCACCACCATGCTTCACTGTAGGGATGGTATTGGCCTGGTGATGAGCGGTGCCTGGTTTCCTCCAAACGTGATGCCTGGCATTCACACCAAAGAGTTCAATCTTTGTCTCATCAGACCAGAGAATTTTGTTTCTCATGGTCTGAGAGTCCTTCAGGTGCCTTTTGGTAAAATCCAGGCAGGCTGCCATGTGCCTTTTACTAAGGAGTGGCTTCCGTCTGGCCACTCTACCATACAGGCCTGATTGGTGGATTGCTGCAGAGATGGTTGTCCTTCTGGAAGGTTCTCTCTCCACAGAGGACCTCTGGAGCTCTGACAGAGTGACCATTGAGTTCTTGGTCACGTCCCTGACTAAGGCCCTTCTCCCCCGATCGCTCAGTTTAGATGGCTGGCCAGCTCTAGGAAGAGTCCTGGTGGTTTCGAACTTCTTCCACTTACGGATGATGGAGGCCACTATACTCATTGGAACCTTCAAAGCAGTAGAAATTTTTCTGTAACCTTCCCCAGATTTGTGCCTTGAGACAATTCCTTTGACTTCATGCTTTGTTTGTGCTCTGACATGAACTGTCAACTGTGGGACCTTATATAGACAGGTGTGTGCCTTTCCAAATCATGTCCAATCAACTGAATTTACCACAGATGGACTCCAATTAAGCTGCAGAAACATCTCAAGGATGATCAGGGGAAACAGGATGCACCTGAGCTCAATTTTAAGCTTCATGGCAAAGGCTGTGATTACTTATGTACATGTGCTTTCTCAATTTTTTTATTTTTAATAAATTTGCAAAAACGTCAAGTAAACCTTTTTCACGTTGTCATTATGGGGTGTTGTGTGTAGAATTCTGAGGAAAAAAATGAATTTAATCCATTTTGGAATAAGGCTGTAACATAACAAAATGTGGAAAAAGTGATGCGCTGTGAATACTTTCTGTCTGTAGTTAAGGGATTTCAGTTCATTGTAGTAGAAGTGTGCCATCAGTATGGTGACCTAATGAACACAAAGAAGACCAAAAAAAAAAAAAAAACACTGCAAGCAGTGCCATTAAATATGAAACTGAAAAGCACACCTACTGTATGCAGTGTCTGTGTGTGTGTGTATATGTGTGTTGAGTCCCTCACAGCAATCTGATTGGTCAGTTTCATTGGGGTTGCTCAGTCAAACACTGTTGAGACAGGAAGTGCCAGCCAAGGAAAGATATAGGAAGATCACAAGAATCTTAATGATGTTTTCACAGCCAGTAATGGGGTCCAATCTACCATTTAGTGTTAGTCAAAAAGTGGGCAGGGGGTGAGCAGGGCACCTTGAAATGACGAGTCTGATGAGCAGGTTTTACAGAAACGCGATCGAGAGAAGAAGCGTTGGCCAACACTGTTTAAGATGCATGATGATACTGAAGAAAGGTGTAGGATGAACGCTGAGGGTAAATGTTAAGACAAGAGATATGAAATAGCTAATATTTTTAAATGTATTCTATCATCTGTCTTGATATGTAACGTAGCTAGTAAGGATTGAAGCCAAAGCTACACAGGAAAGGCTTAACAATAATGTTTAAAGTCCAAATTTCAATCTATTTGAGAATCTGTAGCAAGACTTGGAAAAAGGCTGTTCAATCGAAGACCCCATTCATCTTGACAGGACTTGAGCAGTTTTGCAAAGAAGAATGGAGAGAAAATGGCAGTGTCCAGGAGCCTCATGCATAAACGGTGCATACGCACAGAAATGTTGCATTTCCACATTCAAATCACGATGTATAAAACCTACACGTGGTGTAAAGCCACGCACTTTTCCACGGTACCTCATAGCCTGTTGTACGCAAGTTCTCCACTCGGTTTTGCAGACTGGCAGCACCAAGCATCAAAGCAGTGCTACTGTTCCTGTGTGGTTACCCTTTATTTCTTAGAACCACATTTCTGACGTGGCTTTATAAATACATTGAAATTAACCACATATTGTTTATTAGTTTAATGCATCTGATTGTAATTAACCTTTAACAATATAATGGTCCACAGAATGGTCAAACTGTTCTAAATACAATAGCTGCTTTAGTGTTGTTACTCTCATTGCATCTTCTTCTTTCAGCTGCTCCCGTTAGGGGTTGCCACAGCAGATCATCTTTTTCCATATTACTCTCACTGCATCACTCAGAGTATTTATATCACTGTATCTGAGTGTGAATCACAGGAGTACAGCAGCTGATCGAAAAGAGAATTATCGGTATACAGCATCAAGCACACACTGCCTTAGCCATGCTGTCTATTAAACTGCTCTCATACGGCAAAAGCTTCAGAGCTTTTCCTCGCGGTTCAGAAACAGTTTCATCCCATGAACTATAAACGCAGTCAATCACTCCATCAAGTGCTCCTTATAGAACTGTTTGCGCTTATTAGTACAATCACCTCACTGTAAACTTGCGATACAGTTAAAATATCGCACAACCTGAGCCACTTTATAAAGCGCGTATTTACATATGATGATGATATCATTTTTAAGATGAAATGCAGAAAAATATGTTTATTATATTATACAGATAAAACTTTAACTTCATTTAAATAATCTATATTGTTAATAATTAAACATGTGAGGACACGGTGCCGCAGTGCTAGTGAGCCGCTGACGCTCTATTCACAGATTGTTCCTGCCTCACGCTGTATTCTTGCTGGTGCGACACTGGAAGGATAGATGGATAAAATAATTAAACATGTACTACGAAGATATTTCAATGTTCCTTAAAAGTTTTCAAGAATCGGCGTTTTAAGCTTACAGATGGCTTAACGTCTATTACAAAGCTGATTGTGTGGTGATTGGGTATTTGGAGAAAGAAAAGTAAGGACAGGAATTGGAGGTTTGTACGTTTGACAGAGACAATACTGCTACAATAAAGTATTTCATCAAAGGTCGTGCATGGTAAAGCAAGCATCTTGCGTGAGACATGAACAATTACTGCGCCATCGTGTTTCCATGTTTAATAACATGCTTTAACTTGTATCATCATGAAAATATTACTTTTACATCTCAGTATTTTGATTATTCAGAGAGCTGTAATATCATGAATGTAATGGATTCTGTGTTCTGTCGGAGGAAGAGAAAGCCCGGAAGCACGTAGTGATTCACACACATAGAGCACATAGAAGATCAAATACAAAACAAAGCATTTAACATGCTACTTCAGTTACGATGGGATTTGAGAAACTAGTAAATTAAACGATTTTAAGATGGTTTATGATGTTCTTCTTTAATGACAAAATAAACTACGTGATTAAAGTGGAAATTTCGAGATTAAAGTTGACATTTCTTGCTTTTTAGAAACTGTGTGCCTTTTTTTTTTCTCTGTACCCTAATAAGCTTCCATATGATACTCAGACTGTGGGCTACGACTCGCCTTTTCATGGCGACTTTGATATCTGACAACTTCTTTTTTATGTCGGGCACTGTGCGACTTTATGAACTTGAGCTTTCAAGTTTCTCCGACACGCTATGTCACTCGATCAACTTCCTTTTGTTGCTTATACCACTGTTTAAACCAACAAATAGTATGTTTTTCCTTGCCTCCTCTTGACATTCACTGAAATTCTATTTTCCCTTGTGCTTTTGCCATTGTCTTTTCACAGAAGGCTGAGCTTTAGGGCTATTAATATTGATTTTCATATTCAAAGAGGTGTAATTCTGGGAGGAGCTGGGGTGGGGCAGCAGGCGTGGGCACGTGCGTTACTTTTCACGTTGATTGGGATTTATGTAGCGAAAGAACGTGGAAGATGGCGGACGCACAGATTTATACATCTGGATTTTTTTATGCATACGCACATTCCCGCTTTTGTGCTTACGCCATGTTATAGTGTGAATTGTACGCACGGAGTTATACATGAGGCCCCTGGAAAAAGTAAATACTTGTGTGATCTGTCATTAAGTGTTTTCTATTTGTAATTAATTTATTGTAGAGATCTGTTTCTGTTGCTCTGTCTCAAAAAGACAAATTCACTGTGATTCAGCGTTCTCTAACAGTAAAATGTGAAAATGTCCAAGTTGGGGTTTATGCTTTTTTATAGGCACTGTAACCTGCTGAAGCCATAATGATTCCCCCAACACTTTCTCATCCTGTACACAGGAGGCTGGGATTGAATTTATCATGGGTTCCTCTCAGGATCTTCTTACATAGATGGCAACAGAGGTCAAGAGAAGGAATTTCAAATCGAATTGTTTCCAAAGGATTGCAAAATAACTGAAATAAATACACGCCTACATCAAAGGACAGATTTGAGATTTGCTGCTTCTCTTGGTGTGTGTACTAACCCTGTGGCCCGTTCCAACATGGTACTTACTGTATTTTGCACTTTCTATGCTCTCACATCTAAACGACTCCAACAACCAGACTTGCGTTCCAGAAGGCAATTTCACTACCTCTGGTTTTTGGAAACCACCTACTAAATAACAGTTTTTTTAAAGGTTTCTGCTAGATAATTAATGTCTTGGAACCTTATCTTTATTTTCTGACTCTCTCTCACTCTTATGTTCTCCCTTTTGGCCTGTAAGCAAAAACAATGCATTAAGGAATGTGCATCTCATAATATAGAAATAGATTGCGTAACAAGAACAAATTGTATAACCACCACTTGACACGTCAGAACACATAGAGCTTGAAGCGTGTCCTGTAAGTTTTCTTTAGCACCTCGTGCTGGAAGTTTAATTAACACACAGATGGGAAACACATGTTGGATGGTGTGCAGGAAGTCGTATCCAGGACGTTGGACAAACAAACACACAAGTCAGGCGTTCGCAGATCGTGCCGCAGCAGCCAGGGCGATCGATGGAGATTGTTCAGTTTGGAGTCACTCCTTGTTAAATAAAAAGCATTTTAAAGTTTACCACAAAGCTTGCTTAGGTCAAAATTACACATCTGCTCCTTAAATTGTCACTCTTCATGAGGTCCTCAACTTTACTCACTGGGGAGAGTTTTTTTTTTCTTTCTTTTTAATGTATAAGTTTTGTTTCTACATTTGCCTTTATGTATCACCTAATTGTAATAACTGACTCATTTTTGACTCGCATTCCAAAACATTAGAAGGAAATAACCAATGAGTGTGTATAAGATGACTACTGTCCTTGACTCGGCCTGCAGTTACTGCTAAAAATGGTAATAGCAGTGGTATGGGGTGAGAACATCCCACCCTCCTCTTTCTAATGGACATTTTGAGCATTGTGGCCTGTTTTTAAGCTACAAAGCATTAGAAGACCACAACTCTGAACACAACATATGCTTTGAAAAATGTCCAAAAAGAACTTGCTGTCTAAGACTGACTTGCCTGAAGAGAAGCACAAATAGAGAGTGCCGTCTAAAAGAGTCCTTTGTGTTAAACGAAACAACCAGTAGAATCGAAAGGTTGCACTGTGGGATCAGTATGGTGACAACACTAACTGCATACAAATTCAGTGTATTGATTCTGGTTACTATCTACTTTAGACCCCGTAAACCTTCCCCTTGTAAGTGTGTAAGGAAGATGACTGGATGTACTCCATCCATCCATCCATCCATCCATCCATCCATCCTCTTCCACTTATCCGAGATCGGATCACGGGGGCAGCAGCTTGAGCAGAGATGCCCAGACTTCCCTCTCCTCTGCCACTACTTCTTTTGAGTTGTCTTGCTTTTCACATTCCATCCATCCATCCATCTTCTTCTGCTTATCTGAGGTCGGGTCACGGAGGCAGCAGCTTGAGCAGAGAAGCCGAGACTTCCCTCTCCACGGCCGCCACTTCTAGCTCTTCCAGGGGAATCCCGAGGCGTTCCCAGGCCAGCTGGGAGGCATAGTCCCTCCAGCGTGTCCTGGGTTCTCCCCGGGGCCTCCTTCTGGTTGGACGTACCCGGAACACCTCACCAGGGAGGCGTCCAGGAGGCATCCTGATTAGATGCCCGAGCCACCTCATCTGACTCCTCTCGATGCAGAGGAGCAGCGTCTCTACTCTGAGCCCCTCCCGGATGACTGAGCTTCTCACCCTATCTTTAAGGGAAAGCCCAGACACCCTGCGGAGGAAACTCATTTCAGCCGCTTGTATTCGCGATCTCGTTCTTTCGGTCACTACCCACAGCTCATGACCATAGGTGAGGGTAGGAACAGAGATCGACTGGTAAATTGAGAGCTTTGCCTTATGGCTCAGCTCCTTTTTCACCACGACAGACCAATGCAGAGCCTGCATCACTGCAGACGCCACACCAATCCGCCTGTCGATCTCATGCTGCATTCTTCTCTTACTCATGAACAAGACCCCGAGATACTTGAACTCTTCCACTTGGGGCAGGATCTCGCTCCCAACCCTGAGAGGGCACTCCACCCTTTTCCAGCTGAGGACCATGGTCTCGGATTTGGAAGTGCTGATTCCCATCCCAGCCACTTCACACTCAGCTGTGAACCGATTCAGAGAGAGCTGAAGATCACAGCCTGATGAAGGAAATAGGACAACATCATCTGCAAAAAGCAGTGACCCAATCCTGAGTCCACCAAACCGGACCCCCTCCACACCCTGGCTGCGCCTAGAAATTCTGTCCATAAAAGTTATGAACAGAATCAGTGACAAAGAGCAGCCTTGGCGGAGTCCAACTCTCACTGGAAACGGGTTTGACTTACTGCCAGCAATGCGGACCAAGCTCTGACACCGGTTGTACAGGGACCAAACAGCCCTTATCAGGGGGTTCGGTACCCCATACTCCCGGAGCACCCCCCACAGGATTCCCCAAGGGACACGGTCAACAAAACACATGCAGACTGGTTGGACAAACTCCCATGCACCCTCCAGAACCCTGCTAAGGGTGTAGAGCTGGTCCACTGAGAACGTAGCCCCTTCGCCGGGTTTTTTGTCTGCATCCCGCAGGACCTCCGGATGATCTTCCTTGAGGTATGTGCACGGAACAAAATGTGTTATTTTAAATATGTTACTAACTGAATCTCCGGCACATACCTCTTGGCAGTCATCCTTCTCCGGAGGCCTTTCCCGACTCGTGCAGTCGTTCTTCAGCGCATCCCAAGCATCCTCTGTGATGAGCGTGGAACCTCCGCCAACACTGTCGCTCTGCTTACCCCTCTTCTTCCCCATAACGGATTTGGAAAATGGGTTTTCTGGCGATGTCGTGGTGTTTCTGAACGACGTCTTCTCAGGGTTCTCTGCCCACAGAAAATTTAGGTACAGGTCCTCTGCAAATGATGCTAGAGAATCCTGCCAACTACGCCACTGTGACAGATTGGGTCCGCTATCGCTCCCTTGAACCCTTGTCCAAGACGCCAGATACGTGAAAAGTCCAAATAGTTGACTTTTTATTAAACAACAGTGCACAAAGCACCCTCCTCTCCACAATACTCATAAACTATAATCACAATAACAATAATACACTCCACCACTCCCAGACGCGTTGCCACCCTTCCACCCAGCTCAGCTCGTCATCTGGAGTTCCCAGAGTCCTTTTATACACTCTGACCCGGAAGTGTTCCCAATCCCCAGTCCATGTGATTCCTTATAACTTCCGGGTCAGATAAAAAGTCTTCTTCTTCACCCTGGAAGCACATCATTCCCCTTGTCCATGTGACATGGACGAACTTCCGGGGCGTAAGGCAAATAATCGTCGTTCCTCCCTGCAGCATCTCCTAGCAGCCCACATGGTATCCAGCAGGGCTGTGCATAAAGACTCCAATGTCCATGATGCCCTGCTGGTCTTCGGGACACCTCCATACTGCAGGGAGGGCTCCACCTGGCGGCGTGGAGGTATTGGCCGGGATGAACGGCTGGCCATACATCACACTGTTTATACCATATGTGTCCAAGACACCACAGATGAGGAAATTTAAAAATAACTAAAAGACCTCATAAGAGATTCAATCTTATACAGTATATAAATGTCTATGCGTGGAAGTGTGTGTGTCTATTTGTCTGGCCTGGAAGTGCGAAGCTACTACAGCATGAAGCTCAGAGAGGCGGCAATGTGGCCCGAAGTTAATGAGTCGGAAGAAGAAAGCGACTCTGTTGACAAAGTAAAACCACCGAGAAAAGAAAGAAATTCTTATGCAAGCGAGACGAGCCCATCGGCAAAACGGTATCCCTTTTACTTTTCTTCCCACTGCTAATACACAAGCGAGGTAAGCACGTCCGCATGACGAAACCTAGGAGAGAAATGCCCAGAGTAGTTCCTTTGAATTACCTGACATCTCTACATTTCAGTTTTTTTTCCTGACGATTTCAATAGTTTCTAGGACTCCGGGCTTTTTACAGCACGGGCTTACACAGCTAGTATATAAAATGATACAGCATGCACTCTCCATAAAAAGGCCTAAAAATAACAATTCACAAGGTGAGCTGAAAACATATCTGCAATACATTTAGAAACATGAATACAACATTTACTTTTCGATAGTCTCCCATGTTAATTATACATTTAGTCCGATGGCAACATCCTGTGAGAAAGCAACAAAAGCGTTTGAGAAGGTGCGTATTATTCATCTTGATTTTCAGAAGGCTTTTAATAAGGTACCACATTAAAGGTTATGGGTCAAACTAAAAGAAGTGGGAATTCTGTAGATGGGAGCACCATTGACTCAAACACAGGAAAGAGAAGGGTTATGGTGAGGGTAATCTTTCAGAATTAAATTAGAAACAACTTTATTTGTCCCCAGGGGAGAAATGTGGCTCTTAACAGGAGCTCTTTAAAGAAATACACACACTATGGTCTGAACACAAACCATAATATATTGACGTACATCTTTATCCAAGGTGACTTGCAACATTTATTGGTTCCATTTATTTTGGTTTTCCAGTTGGAGAACAGGCAGATCATGTGACTTAGTTATGGTCACATGGTGTCAGTAGTGGGATTTGAACCAACACCCTCAAGGTTTGAAATCCAAAGCCTAAACTACTGTACCACACTGCCTTTCCAGGAAGAAAATGAAAAAGTATGAAGAGTTCTGACTTAGCATTATGCAGTCATATTGCTGTGTAAAGGAGCCCCAGTAACGTTTCTTCATACACTTCTGCTGAATAATCTATTGTCTAAAAGTACTCAGTGTTAGTGTGCCAGACAGAGGATGTGCAGCATTGTTCATAATGGCACTCAGTTTTGCTTTAATTCTCTCCTTTGCTACGACCTCCAGTTAGCTGGTTAGGTTTGCAGCCTCTAGACATCTCCTATAGCCTTTGACAAGTGTCTGGATGCTGGATGGAGGTATTTTTTATCATTCTTCCATACAAAATCTCTCCAGTTCAGTTAAACTTGCTGGATGACGAGCATGGATAGCCTGCTTCAAATCATCCCATAGATTTTCGATGATATTCAAGTCAGGGGACTGTGACGGCCATTCAAGAACATTGTACTTCTCCCGCTGCATGAATGCCTTTGTAGGTTTCTAACTGTGTTTTGGGTCATTGTCTTGTTGGAATATCCAACCCCTGCGTAACTTCAACTTTGTGACTGATGCTTGAACATTATCCTGAAGAATTTGTTGCTATTGGGTTGAATTCATCCGTCCCTCAACTTTAACAAGGGCCCCAGTCCCTTATCTAGCCACACAGCCCCGCAGCACCAAATTTGACAGTAGGTAGCAGGTGTTTTTCTTGGAAAGCAGTGTTCTTCTTCTGCCAAGCAAAATGCTTTTTGTTATGACCAAATAACTCAATTTTTGTCTCATCAGTCCAAAGCACTTTGTTCCAAAATGAATTTGATTTGTCTAAATGAGAATATGCATACAACATGCGACTCTGTTTGTGGCGTGAGTGCAGAAAGGGCTTCTTTCTCATCACCCTGCCTTACAGATGTGCAAATTGTGCTGAATTGTAGAACGATGTACAGATGTACACCATCTGCAGCAAGATGTTCTTGCAGGTCTTTGGACGTGATCTGTGGGTTGTCTATAGCCATTCTCACAATCCTGTGCATATGCCGCTCCTGCATTTTTCTTGGCCTGTCAGACCTGGGTTTAACAGCAACTGTGCCTGTGGCCTTCCATTTCCTGATTAAATTCCTTACAGTTGAAACTGACAGTTTAAACCTCTGAGATAGCTTTTTGTAACCTTCTCCTAAACCATGATACTAAACAATCTTTGTTTTCAGATCTTTTGAGAGATCCCATGCTGTCACTCTTCAGAGGAGAGTCAAAGGGAAGCACAACTTTCAATTGACCACCTTAAATACCTTTTCTCATGATTGGACACACCTGTCTATGAAGTTCAAGGCTTAACGAGCTATTCCAACCAATTTGGTGTTGCAAGTAATCAGTATTGAGCAGTTACATGCATTCAAATCAGCAAAATTACAAGGGGAACCACATTTATGCACAGCCAGTTTTTCACATTTGATTTAATTTCATACAACTAAATACTGCTTTACTAAAAATCTTTGTTTGGAAAACATCCCAGTGCTCAGATGTTCCTAGGAAATGAAAGACATACCACTGTTATCTTTTTTGTTGAAAGTAAATTTTTATGCATAATAATTATTATGCTTTTTCATATGACTGTATTTAGTGTGAAACGCTGACCTTGAGTTAACTAGTCTGACAGAGCCAGACGTTTGAAACACACACAACCAGGAGTGAATTTGGCTTAAGACCGCGGAAATATGTTACTTAATGCTACGCGTGAGGACGCTGTTGCTATGTAAGCAGTGTACTGTCTAGACTTGTGCGCATACTTTAAGTAAATCTGGAGCATTACACCAGGTGGCAGTGTGAAGATGCAAAAACAAAAAGGCAACAACACAGAAGATGATATGTGAGACCTTTAAATGTATCACGTCATTACAATTGGGAATATGCAATGCTTATATTGTCAGATAAAGGGGTGAGCGTAAATGTGTTGGAAGATTCAACAGATGCTCAGTCAGTAAATGTGACATGGTCAGTGGTCTTCAGTGTAATCTGACATGGATCAGCGACTGCTATCAGCAAATCTGACACGTCCTACAACAAAATAAGATTTAGGTGAACAACTCAAGTTGGGGTACATGCACTGGTACAGTAGCATTGCAGCACCCACTACATGGTGAGACAACTCGGGATCCCAGTTGGCAACCCCCCAGGCAGACACACAGTCCAGTCCTGCCCTCTGAAAATGACCCTCCATCTGCCGCAGCCAGGTGTTGCGTTGGTGACCCCTAGGCCTGGTCCAGCCACTCTGGACCCCAATAATGAGGATCTTACGAGCTCGATCACCATCGGGGAAAGGCGCCACTTGACTGTAGTGCCGTAACCGACGCTCCACAAAATGCAAGTAATGTGCCTCATTCGGGACTCCATGAGCAACCGCTCATTCGATACGATAAGTCAAACCAACGGTACCCAAGGATTTTCCAGAGAGACACAGTGCCAAAGGAGTCCAGTCTTCGTCTCAGGTCACCATCCCAGAAATTAGCAAGTTAAATCTCTTTGTGTTTATCAAAATATTTTATGAGTATTTGTCATATGGTGTAGACAGCTTTTTGGTGTGTTAGGCTTCTTCTTGCTGGACATGTCCAAATGGGGACTTTACCCAGGGAAGTTAATAAATACTGTTGACAAAGCAGTGAGCAGAGAGGAACATAAAACTGCTGAGGGGGAACTCAAGTCTTTGAGGTCTATGCCCAAATCTCATGCCTTGTGATCACTGTGTCTGTCATTTTTGCAGAATGGATGAAATAGAACATGAAAAACAGATTAATATTATATGAGAATAAAAAAAAAAAGTCATGGATCAAAAAACGCGACACTGCTGACAAGCTGCATGCTTCTTGCTTTACAGAGTTCAGATAAATTATGTTGTTATCACTCAAGTATTACATGTCTAGTTTACACCACACATTTCTGAAAGCATTTGAGGTTGATTTTACTATGAAGTTTAGGTGATATTGTTTATGATGCAGTAGTCGAGGTATGAAGGGCCTGGCCTGCTCGGTCTCTTTGAAGTTAATTCTGGGTATCTAATGAAGCTGTTTCAGAAGTACTGGTTTGGATTAGTTAATATGCCTGGCAGCGATCCGCATTGTGTGGTTATGTAATAATTATTTTACTAAATGAGCACTCTAAAAGAATTGATTTGTAAAGCATTTTAAGCAGAGATTTAAAAAAAATGGTTATGTGCACTCTAATTCCACATCTTTATGCTCCAAGTTTTATGTTTTGTTACAGCCATCATGATTTGTTAGCACATAATCTATATATAAAACTCACGCAATTACCCTGCATCTATTTCTATAAAACATTTCAGTTATTTCCAGTATAGTCTGTCTTTAAATACAGGCTAAAGTAATTTTAGATTTTCTACATATAAATAGCATAAAAACTGAGACAACCCCATTAAAAATTGGCATTGTTGCTGGACCTTGGCACATTTTAACCTCAATATCTCCACAACATGATATCAACATGATTTTTACTTGAAATGAAATTATTGCATCACAAAACAGTACCAATTGCAGGTATTTCTGTTGACCAAAGTAATTATTGAGAATTTTCAAATATTTAAGAGTATTCAGAATTGATGAGATTTTCACACTTGCCACCTCTGTATCAAAAATCCATCTTTTCTGACTGCTTATTTTATGAGGAACAAAAAAGGTAACATTCAATTATAATAAGCAAGCAAACTGCCCTTTGTGATGATGTCTGTGCTGAGGTGGGGTAACAAAAGGTGGTGGGAGTGACAAGAGGTGGACTCGTTGTGTGAATCCGTCAAGTGTTCTGCTCAGAGATGAGTTGGGTGTGTGTGCCGCGAGACCCTCATTTGTCTCTCAGCGATCGACTTGGACGTTATGGCGGTGGTGCGTTCTACACGCTCAATGACATTTCAGTATTATTACTGAACTGCTAAGATATTTATTATTGTTCTGCGAATAGGTGTTTAGTTCTCTTTGTCTAAGTCTTACCCTTAACTTCACAATAAAATTTTGCAAGCTCTTAATAAGCTCTGAAGCACTAGATGGTAAATAATACAAAAGAAAAATCATTGTGCCATGTGTGACAGTGCAGGTCGGCTCCTAGCTCCCTCTTCTATTATGGGAGCTTCTTGAACCCGACACTGTCAGTACCGCAACCAAGATGAGCTTGGCAAATGAGGACAAACCACACTGGGACCAAGGGGATGGTGTAAAAGTGATCAGTGCTTTTCTCTCTATTATAAAACAAAATCCTCGAGAGAAACAGTAGGGTGACGAAAGGTGGTCTTCATGTTAAGATCACGGAAGACACTTAAAAGACCCGCGAGACTAGAGAGATTGGCCACGGAGCATCTTGCAGGGACCTTAAACATGAGACTTTGTGCCAAGAGATTGGCCCAGGACCGTCTCATGGGGACGTAGAACATGAGATTCTTGCAAGACACGCCCTACTTACAACCAAATAACAGCACAGGCAGCCAGCAACGCACTCAGTCGTGTTTTGGCTTTGAGCACACACAGATCCAGGGCTCTCAGCGCATATAAAGAGTATAAGGACAATACGTTATATATAAAACGTAGATGATGAAGAAGAAAGCAGCGCTGAGAAAAGAGTCTCAAAAGCGTTGGAGAGACAAAAAAGAAAAAAAAATAATCTAGGTGCAAATTCAGAAATAAGGAAAGTAATTATCAGCTCGGAACAAGTGGAATTGAAAAAAAAAGCACATGCAATCCGGATGTTGGCGCTATACAAATGCAGTGCAGATTAGAGATTATGAAAGCAGTGGATGCGAGGTCAGAAATAAAAGACAGAGTAGAAAACAAAGTAAAACGTCATAAAGAGGTTAAAAAACAAGAGGGCCAAACACATGCAGAGCAGGTTAGAGATAATGAAAACTGGAATTCAAAAGATTAAAAAAAAACATAGGCGCGAAACACATGCAGAGCAAGATACAGAAAATGAAAGCAGAAAAAAACAACAGTATTAAAACAAAGAAAGTAAAGATCGCATTAGCGCAGAAAAAGAGAAATTATTACTCTGAGAAATAGCGAAAAGGCGAATAGAGATTGAATATATGGACATAGGTGATATGTCAGAAGTATGTAAATATTGTAAGGCTTTGAAGTTTAAGTCAGAGAATTTCAAAAACAGAGTTTACCTCACATGCATTTATTGGTTTCTTTGCAAAAAAAATGATTAACTGCTGATGATGTAGATCGTTTTGTCTGTGCTGAAATTCCAAACAGAGAAACCTATCCTGAATAAGGGTACAAAGTCATTAAACACGTCTCACTGGCATCATTTAAAAGATTCAGCATATTGGGACTCGAAAGATTCCAAATATTGTTTTTACCGAAGTTCTGAAATAAAAGTGAAACTGAAGAAATAGCAACATTTCAAAGAAAAAAAAAATCTTAAAGTGTGTATCCGGAAAACCAAAAACGGGGGCTGGCGAGCGAAGCGAGCAGGGGGCGAGCCTCCTAGTATTAACAAAAATAACAAGTGTTCAAAAAGTGTAGTGCTCAGAAAATGGTTCAGTAAATAATCCACAAACGGGTGTATCTGTGGAGGTTAAAATCAGAATAAATAAACCCATTAAAAATGAGGTTAAAATCAGCTGGCAGAAAACTGTCTTTACTAAAAAGCCTGCTGCCTTCTTCCTTACTGGCGGCTCCTCTGCTTATCACATACAGGCCTTGCAGCAGAGGAGTCGCCCTACTGACAGGCGCAGCTGGACTTCCACAGGTCCGGGTCCCTGCTGTCCCATGGTAAGGCTCCCTCTCTGGACCTAGGCTTGGGACCCCAACAGCCATGGCGCCATTTCTAAACTCCTTTTACCTTTTGCACTCTTGTGGTTTATAACCTCTGTGGCTGGCACTGGAGTTTTCATTTTACAGTCCAATGGGACAAGAGGACAAAGAAGACATAAGTTCAGCTTAAGAACAAGGGTGATAAATTAGCAAATGTGTATAACATAAGGATAACAGAATAGTGATATATGCAATAATATACAGACAAAGGACATAACACACAGCACAAACAATAACCCTACCCCAGTTTGATTTGATTGCCTGTCTTTTACAGGATGCCACAGACGTATGAATATTCATTTTGGTAGGTTTTTGTAACATTCCTCATTCAGGACTGGCTTTGCGTTGCTCTGATAACAGTTTGGTCTCTTAGCTGGTGTAAGATATGATTGGGATGCCCCTGAGATGGAAGGATGGGGGAAGGCAGCTTTTTTATGACAATGCCTTCCCCAAGACACTAGATGGCTGCTCCCCTGGAGTATAGCAGTGCCCCGGATTCTCACAGCACATCCTGGGACTTGGAGTTCGGTTTCTCAGCCCTGTTGGGTGCCGCGGGTGCCGCCAGGGGGTGCTGTGAAAGGGCTGTTGAAGAGCCTCAAGCAAGAAGACTTCCAGCACCGTTTCAATCGATGGAAGATACGTATGGAGCAGTGTGGAGATCGGGAGGGGAAGTATATAGAAGGTGACAATGTTTAGAATGCAGCAATTCTTCAATAAATATTTTTTCTGCCAATCCGGTTATTTTTGTGTCTCACCTCACATATGGGGGTTGTGGGGCCCGGCAAATGCTTTGTCAGATAAGGCATTTTTACTAAAGGTCATATTGTCTTGTGCCTCTTAGATATATAAACATGAATGAAACCTTGATTTGAATACTTTATTTTTAATTATTATGCATAGCACTTGGAACGGCAAACAAAATGAATGGAAATAACCAGACATTGACAACATTGATCAACAAAGAAACATTAAAGTCAAACTAAACTAACAAAAATCATAAGTGAAGAATTGAGGTAAGAAAATGTCAAATGTCATGAAATGGGAAATTACTAATTAGCACCACTATACACAGGGGTTTTGGTTTAGTTTATCTGCAGACTCGGACATTGACACATCAAATGTGCCAACCTTTATAGTGCCACTCAACTGTGCAGCCTCCGGGATCACAGCCTGTAGCAAATGATGTTGTGTCTTGACGTGAATGGCACAAAATGGTGGTGCCGCATGAGAAACAACATGATGATAAAAATGATAGAAAATAACTTAATGACAGAACTTACAATTCAGATTACAAAGAAATGCCAGGATATGAATCTGTGACAGAAAAAATATATAACTGGGCTTCAAAACTGAAAACAGAGCTCTAGGCAACCACTTAAAACACTCAAGTCATGATGGTAATGGCACTATTTAACTATAAAGTGAGGAAGAAAAACAAAAAACTAGCATTACAATTACATGCATTTATGATGTGTTTGATATTTTCTGAATTATTAACATTAAGTCTTGAGCGTTTTGATGAGATGTGAGCACTAAATGAAACATACTTAGTCTGTTGGTTTTTCAGGAGAACAGGGCTTTAGTTGAATCATCTCATTAGTTAAATGAACATTCGCGAAGGCCCTGAGTGGAACAAGCAGACTAGAAAATTGATGGATGATGGGATGAATAAAACGGGACGTAGGCATTGTATGAGCACTTGAGGACTGGCCAGTGTACCTCTCCCGATTTGTCCCATGTTCCTTGTTCATTTGTTTATCGTTCAGCTTCACGAAATCCACTCCGAAAATAATCAACAGCCGCTGTAATTTAACTTCATTTTTTATTTGGCCATTGATGGTAGACACAAAGTAATAACTACCCTGCTACCACAAGGAATACTAATGAGGTGGAATTTTGTCATTAAAATAAGAAATGACTGGTGTTGTCTCTATAAGTTACCATTACAGTCAGCCAGAGAGGAAGATAGATAGATAGATAGATAGATAGATAGATAGATAGATAGATAGATAGATA
>JANRMT010062834.1:2652094-2663627 GCA_026402145.1 Polypterus bichir lapradei
ATAGATAGATAGATAGATAGATAGATAGATAGATAGATAGATAGATACTTTATTAATCCCAAGGGGAAATTCACATACTCCAGCAGCAGCATACTGATAAAAAACAATATTAAATTAAAGAGTGATAACAATGCAGGTATAACAGACAATAACTTTGTATAATGTTAACGTTTACCCCACCAGGTGGAATTGAAGAGTCGCATAGTGTCAGGGAGGAACGATCTCCTCAGTCTGTCAGTGGAGCAGGACAGTGACAGCAGTCTGTTGCTGAAGCTGCTCCTCTGCCTGGAGATAACACTGTTCAGTGGATGCAGTGGATTCTTCATGATTGACAGGAGCCTGCTCAGCGCCCGTCGCTCTGCCACAGATGTCAAACTGTCCAGCTCCGTGCCTACAATAGAGCTTGCCTTCCTCACCAGTTTGTCCAGACGCCATGTTAACAGACCAGTACACTCAGTCCTCCTCTCAAGATGATCACCTTCTGCTCCCCCAATCTGTTGAGGAGCATTCCACCTCTTAATGCACATAGTCGGGAATTATTCAGAATAGAGATTATACAGCGACATTTAAAATCTCTTCAGGAATTCATTGGCAATGGCCATGTATCAAAGTCTCAGACTGTGGTGCCTACTCATGGCTTGAATTTGCTGCTCATTTGCAAAGTAACAAGAGGTGGATGGAAAGAAAAATTACAACAAAATAATAATAACTTGTACAAAAGGTTATGGAGTTTGGCGGTTATGTTGCAGGTGTGTGTTATATTGTACCGTATCATGACTTGGTGTGATGAGCAGCAATACCACATGCAGCACTTCAGAAGAGGTCATCTACCTGAAGCTAAGTATGTTCAGGTCCGGTCAGTACTTGGATGGGAGACCATCTAGGAAAAGCTTGGGTTGCTGGTGGAAGTGGTGTTCAGGGGGCACTCGCCCTGTCATCTGTGTCTCAGTACTGTAAAAATGGCGTCATCCGTCAGATGAGACATAAAAGCGAGGTCCTGACTCTCTGTGGTCATAAAAGATCCCTGAACATCCTTTGTAAAGAGCAGGATGTATCTCGATGTCCAGGCTAAATTGAACACCACAGCTTAGGCAGTTCTGGACCCCTAATCATCCCCTGTCTGTAACTGGCTAACGTCACCACCTTAGAATATAGCTAGCACAAAATGGCTGCCATCACACCGTGCAGGTGAGTGCTGCACATTGGTGGTGGTTGAAGTGGCTCCCCACTACCTATGTAAAAGTGCTTTTGAGTAGCGAAGAACTATATAAATGTAAAGAATTAATATTATTATGATTATGATGACATCCACACCACTCTCAATGGCATTAAACGTCTCCTGATCTACAGGAATACCAGGTGAATGGTTTCTTGGACTTGTTGGGGTGAGATGTGTGTCTTTTAGCAGCAACTGCCAGAACTGTAACATCAGTAGACATTCTACATAATGGAAGATAACGGCTGGGATATGGCAAGTGTGCAGTTGGGTCTGCCGCTGGGGCGTTTTAATTGCTGAGCACACTTCAGTTGTGTATTATAATTACATCCTAATATTCACACTACTTACTGTAAATTTGAGGCCTAAATTAAAGAGGGCATTTTAAGGGGTCTTGAATAAGAAAACACCAATGATGCTTTGCAAACAGAAAAATGCTACTAAAGAACATTTGTGATGCTCTTATGGGATTCAGGCCAGCTGGACACCCTAGCACCACTTCTTTACAACACCAAGAGGACCTTGGTCATCTCTGTTATGTTTTTATTATTCGGTTTTGTGTTTACCGAATCAGTCGATGACGAGGGTGTGCTCACCTTCATCATATAACCAGAAAGTGATATTGTCTGCTTTTAAGGTGAGGCATTTGGATGGGAGGAGTTGCTTCCAAGGAGGAAAGAAGTCTTGAACATCTGGCCCATCCTGTAGAGAGCCATGAGCTCAAACATTTTTTTAGTTCCGTGTTTGGGTATATACTGTACAATAGACAGGAGGAAAAAGAAAGAGAGAGGTAGAGTATTGTAAAGCAACACAGCTCTGAAGTGAGCAGACAACGTGTTTGAAAATGAAAAGTGCAGAAATAACTTCAGCTTGTGTAATATTGCCTGGCAATTGTAACATTGCACCCGTTACCTACTACAGCACCCAGCATACCTGCTTCGGCACACTGGTCTTGAATCTAAAGTTCATTTCTAATTCTTATGAGTCCTATCTCTGGTCTGCTCGTATCCTTTGTTACTGTATTTTGACTTTTCCTTGCCTGCCTCTTCTCTTTTGAATTATTGCTTGACCCCTGTTGTAACCCTCCATCAGCCTGATGGCTTTCTTATATTTCATATTCCAGCTTCATCGAGGTGACAAAATATATCTTTCTATTATATAAAAAAAATCCTGGGATGAGACAAGACTTTTTCAGAGAGATACTTTCATGTCCCGTGAGACGAGACTTTGAGCCAAGAAATTTAACGACGTCCCGGGGCCGAAAATAAAAGACAAAGAGTAGATGACAAAGTAGAACGTTTTAAAGAATTCAAAAACGTTGGCGCGATACACGTGCAGAGCAGGTTAGAGATAATGAAAGTACTAACATTTGAAAGTCTCAAAAAAATGATAGTAACGATCGCATTAGTGCAAACAAACAGAAATTATTACTCAGTGAAATAATGGAAAAGCGAAAAGAGATCGAATATATTGTTCGGATTTAAACTTTAAGTCGGAGACTTGTAGATTGTCTAATTCGTTTTGCCATCAGGGAAAAGTTGTGTTTCTTCCCAATGAAGAGGCGTATCCGCGAGAATTAAAAGATTTGTTGTTTGGTGAAAGTGAAATCCACATATGCAAGCGGCAGAGACACGAAGTGGCTGGCACGTAGCGCAGGACGGGGGTTTGGCAAGTGAACCCCCCTAGTACATACAAAACTTTTTAAAGAGTCTCTATATGTTCATATCGTATGCCTGTCTCACCCTCCTGATGATCACAGGGAATCAGAGCCAATCCCTGCATTAACAAGGCAAGAAATACTCAAACCGGGATGGCCGTCTACTGCAGTTGTGCACAAACACAAAGTCTGACTGAGCAGTTTGCAGTCACTAACTGACCTGAGACATATCTGGGCAGTGCAAGGCATGAGCTCCACACAGAAGGCACTGTGGCACTCAAATGGACAACTGAGGCTTGTCTGCTAATAAACTCCACTGCTCTGTGATATCAGCACCGAGGACCTCTAGTGGATGCACCACATAGTGCATCATCAGCCTCTCATACACACAATAGAACAGGTCAGTGCCTACAGTACCCCGTCACCCACTGCCTTGTCCATTCAGTGATATCTTTGCATTGTGGTCCACATTCCCGGGGTGACTGCAGGTGTGTAAGTGGTGTCTCATGGAGGGTGTGTTCCCACAATGCACCTGAATTTTTTGTTTTTCTTATTATGAGAATGTACAGAGTGGAAGTACATTTATTCCTTAAAAGTTGTCCATATAGCAAATGATGTCACATTTGTGTCATTCGTGGTCTTCTCATTTTGGCAGGGTTCCTAGAGTTTGTGGTGCTGCCTGCAGGTTGAGGATGGCCACAGTGGTAAACGCTGACATTTTACAGGTCTCTTTAAGCTACACAAACAGAACTGAAAAGTGAAGCTGTTGATTTATGTTTTGGGGGGAAAACAACAGCTAATTTATGAAGGAAGAACATTTCCATGTTGTATTTAGTCTGAGTCTGATTTATTCTGCTCTTGTTAAATTCTTATTACTTGACTAAGGAATGTAAACGTTGGGCTTGGATTGCTCTAAATTGCGTATCCGAGAAATATTAATAGAAACAACTACGCCTGCCTGCAAAGAATGAGGATTAGTGGTTAGAAAGTTGGATTTACAGTAAAATGATACGATTAATGGAGCTGGCTTGCCTACTGAGGGGCTGGCTTATCTTACATTCTCATGTTTAGTACCATGAGAGGCACCATATAAAGCATGGAAGGAAGTCCTCTGACTGAAGAGTACGTAAACAGCGTGAGCTGAGAAAACATAAAGCAAACATCAAACAGGAGCGGCTGGCTGATTCAATAAGAAAGTGTGTCTAGGAAATTGCAGTAAGCTGGGCCAAATCCTGATGTTTCATGACTCTTTTCATTTGTCTGGCACCATTTAATTGTTGGGTGGTACAGAGTGGCTAACGCTGAGGCCTCACAGCTCCCAAATCTGGGGTTCAAATCTTGTCTCTGTCCCTGTGTCTCCAGGGGTTTTCTCTCAAAGATGTGTGCGTTAGGTTAGTTGACAGCTTGGCCTACACCGGCCCAGGAGCGTTTGTGTGAATGTACCCTGCCACAGACTGGCACTCCCTCCATGGTTGGTTCTTACATTATGCTTGAAGCTGCTGGGAAAGGCTGTGGTTGCCTATAGCAAGAAGGTTATTAGTGCCAATGCGATTTGTGGAATTTATTTCAAGGATTTGTAATTCAGCTGAAACAGAGAGACTGCCAGAGAGGTGAACAAATGACAGCTGTAAGTCAGGTTAGGGCAGTGCTTCTCAAAAAAAATGGAAATCGAAGTAGAAGCTATTTATTGAAACAAACTAGTTTATTGTAACTAATCATGGTAGAAAAATCATACAGAGTATGTTGGCTATCGGCTCTGTGGTATTAGTGTAAATGACCGCAAAATCATTCTGCACGTAGGGGACGTAATGACGTAGAATACCGGAAGTGTGGAAAAAATGAGGAAATAACGGAAGGCAAACGCTAATCTCTAAAACGGTAATCTTTAAAATTGTTGCACCCTTGGTAAATGGATAGAGGTACGCAATTGATTATATGTTGTTTCATTTATTCATTTATTCTATTTCTTTTTAAAATTTTTAAAAATGTATGTTTATATTTTTTGTTTATAGTTTTCACGGAGCTCGTGATGGTATAACAACGTTAATAAAGAGTGTAAAGGTTGAGACCTGAATAAAGATAAAGGCACCAGTCTGTGACTCTCAGCGTGTCGATTCAAGTAAATCAAGGGCTGCAACAATTAGTGGCGTCACTCGTCATTTCAAGACTCATCTAGACGTGTGTATAGGCCTGTCCGCCCGTAAGCAATCATCATATTTCAAGTTACAACTCATCCTTCTCTCTTACCGTTATACGTAACTTCTGTAATCACTAATTTGTCAGTTATTGTTTTTAGAAATAAGAAGTGATAGTATTCTTATGACTATTTATAATATTTGTGATTTAATTTTTATTATTATGGAATGGAATAATTTAAAATGTTGAATTATTAAAATTACTAAAAAATGTCATGAAATTTAATGAAAACCGAAGAAATGTTTGAATTTTACGTATATTTTATCACATGGAATTTAATTTTAAATATGTCACATGTGTGACTGTACATTTTGATGCTAAAAAAATATTAGCGATGCCCCAGTCTGATCTAGACTTGAGCATTTCTGCCAATAGTGCATTCCCAAATTAAAATTTAGTGTTGTTGAGTGGATCTCAGTATAATCAAAAATCTGTGATGTTGTGAACAAGCACTAAAGAGTTGCCAAGGCACTTCCAATAAGCAGGATATTGTCAAACCCCAACTAGATATTAAAAGAGCCGCACAGGATCTTTATAAAACAAAAACGTTTATTTTTAATGAAAATGCTCAGACACAAAATGAAGCTCCATTGAATGCAAAGACATAAAGGAATTGACTAAGCGATAAGGCAAAATCCTAAAAAAGAATGCAAGTCATAGTCAGTAACAGCAAAGGTGTGAAAATCCAGAAAGTCATAAACATACAACACTTACCAAACACTTCCAAGTATATTGAAAATAAACTGCCAGGAGCTGTGGGAGACCCTCTGGATGTCTAGGCCAGAAGGCAGTTCCTGGTGGAGACTGGCAGGTGACCCTGTCCCTTCAGTGCAGACCGCCACCTTGGCCTTCTCCTCTGTAGAAGCTCCAGAAACAGATCCTAAGTAATTCTGCAAGCTGTACTGCTGAAGATATTTGTTTTGGCTGAGATGATCAAGATTTTAATTCCATGACTCCTGTTCAAAGCGTATTGTTCGTCCTGACAAGAAGACAAATTCTTAATCTGTTGTGAGTTTTCATCTATCTTTCAATTTAAGGTTACTCCCTCTCCCAACCTTTTCATTCCCTATCAGTCTGATATTCCAACCCTAGTGACCTTCTCTCCCAGGTTTCTTTCTGATGTTACAGGCCTTCTTTCTCATTTAAGGTCTACCTCTCTCCTTAGTCCATTACAAAAGCCTCTTCTGAATTCTTAAGGTGACGATGCAGCTCTGTTCCTCACCCACATTGTTAGTTTATGTCTTCAATTCCAGCCAGTCAATGAACTGTGAAATCTGAACCACTACTGAAGACGTCACCCCAGGACAGTTCTCTACTCCTCATCCTTTGCCTGTCCCTCTGTGCCACTACTTCTTGACCTTGCTGTTTCTTTTACAACCACTGACCACAACATCTTTTTAGAGGACTTCATTGCGGGCCAGTCGGACTTCCTGCAGCCTCTTTGCTGTGGTGTCCCACAAGATTCTATCTTCTCTTTTCCATTGACATGCTGCGTTTCATGAGAGGCACTAACTGCAAAAAGGAAATGAAAATTAAATCATAAAATGAAAATGCAATCTCTCTTTTGCAATTTCATTTTCAAAGTCTATGAGCAAAAATGTTGCACTTCAGTATAAATAAATATAAATTATGACATAATAATGGCTAACTTTTGTCATGTTAAATATTGTAATTAAATAGCACATTAATTATTTTAAAACTACAATTATGCATGGTCTTCAGATTTTGTGAGACAATGAAAACATCAAAATCACTTGACTTAAACACAGTCGAAGTGAGAGGTGTTCTGTTGATCAAAGTGGCTACAGGCGAAGTACAAAGAATTGTGGGAAATCGAGGTGCAAAGCAGTGGCATAGCTAGAGGTTGTGCCGCTCAGGGTGGGGCGGTGCTTCAATTTGCCGCCCTCCAACATATCTGAATATGTTAACTTATTTAACTCTTTTAGGGCTAATGTCAACTTTTGTCAACAACAGGGCTTGAGGTTGGATGTTGACTTTAGTTAACATCCAGGGGTAGAGGGTAATAATCAGCTGTAGACGTCGACAAAACTCACCATCACGTTACGGTAGACCATCTTTGCTAGGAGGACTGTTAGACTCATTGACTTGACATTGAATTCCTGTGTGTGTGTGAGGAGCGTAGAGTGAACAACGTCTAGAATGGCATTGACGTAGAACAAAAAAGCAAAGCGATTGTGCAAAGCAAAATACTCTTTGGGCATTATTCATTTTTTTTTGCTTTATGCATATTATTGCTATGTCAGACTGACTTATCAAACTCAGATTTTGATGCAAGTGATCTGGAAATCAAAAACGAAAGGCAGGTAGCTGTTTTCTTTCCAGGAAATGCCTTACAGAATATAAATGGTTAGACAAACAGGTATGTAGTAAGTATGTAAGCCGTGTTACAGATGATCTTAGAAAGCTAATGTTTAATGTTAGTTAGTTAGTTTTGGGGAACAATATTCAGACCTGGGAGAAAATGAAAAAATAATTAGCCCTGAAAGAGTTAGATGGAAAATTAAAATGATGTATAGAGAAAAATTAAGATTTATTCATATATAGAGAAACAGCAATAATTTTTCACATATAATTATTTATAAGCATCAACTAGACAAGAATATAGTATAAATGCACTGATCAGCTGTGTTCTAATTATTAGTTCAATATAATTACATTACAAAAACCAGAACCAGTGTAGTGTACAAGTGATAAATGGGAATGTTTTCTGCGCAGAGCAAGAACGCATTCAGATTGATAACGCAACAAAATTATAAATTGTAAATTATTTGTTTATCTTCTTAGAAAAATCGGTGTAATGCTTATGTTTATTTTTGTTATTGCCTCATAAATTTAAACTGCTGTGACTGATGCCATCACAGAAGGACAGTCTAAAAATTATTTATCAAAGTAATTGTGAATAAAAATCTTACTTTTTTCATTCATGAATGATATTTTTCCAAACCCTGCTGCTTACACACAAATTATACTGAGCCTTTTGGCCAATAATGCCGCCCCCAAAAATGTGCCGCCCACGGTGGACTGCCCCCTCCGCCCGCCCCTAGCTACACCACTGGTGCAAAGCCCCGCCCATTGACCTGCGCTATTTGCATGTTGAGAACGTAAAAATGAAAATGCAAAGTGGAAATGAAAATTCAATGAGCAGCAGATGGCGCCAGTGCTTATTTGCATTTTACTTTTACTTACAGCTTCATTGCTGTTCAAGCTGAAAATGAAATTGCAAATGCTGTGATTTCATTTTATTTTAAAATTTTGCAGCATTCTTGTGCATAGACTTTGAAAATGAAATTGCAAAAGATTGCATTTTCATTTTATGATTTTAATTTTCTTTTCCTTTTTGCAATTAGTGCCTCCAGTAGCCTTTAACCCCTCACTCAACCTCTTTTCTGATGATGACCTCCAGCTGTATGTGATAGTCAGTCTTGCATGCTTGTCAGTCATGGAATAATTCCTTATACAAATTTCCTTCAATGCAACAGGAACAAAACTGAATTCCTTCTTTTTGAGTCAGTGGACACTTGAAAAAGTTTAGCTCCTCACTGTCATAATTGCACACAGCGGCAGCAGTTTTAAGTAGGATGAAATCAGGGGATGGAATATAATAATAATAATGAGAGAACGCTGAAACCTGGACAATGAACTTTACATAAACAAAGGCCAGAATGTGGGACAAAATCAGAAAGAGTCAAAGACCAGAATATTTCACGTAGCCTAAGATATAAACCATGATGTATATTAAAGTCAAAGAACAGAAAACAAATCGTAGCCAGAGAGATCTTTAACAATGATGATGCTAGAATTTTAAGTTTTGAATTAGTCACAAAGTCGGACAGCGAAAGACTACATGAAGCTGACGTGGTAATTACATCACGTGTTACCCAAAGGGGACTGGGCGGTCTCATGGTCTGGAATCCTTACAGATTTTATTTTTTTTCTCCAGCCGTCTGGAGTTTTTTTTTTTGTTTTTTCTGTCCCCCCTGGCCATCGGACCTTACTCTTATTCCATGTTAATTAATGTTGACTTATTTTATTGTCTTACTGTGTCTTTTATTTTTCTATTCTTCATTTTGTAAAGCACTTTGAGCTACATTTTTTGTATGAAAATATGCTATATAAATAAATGTTATTGTTGTTGTACCCACTCCTGGACATCATGCTTTGTAACAGCCTGGCACTGCATTACAAATAGCAGCACTGATACTGAAAACCAAATGGCGCCTCTCGAACAATGCTCCCCCAAGTTTTTTTTTTTTTTTTTTTTAACTGATGAGAGGCTGTAAATAAAACATGAGCTCGTACTTACAGATTACGACTGATTTCTTTAATTCCTCTTGGAAATTGAAGTGAACACCCCGATAAAGTATTGAACCACACAAAGCTCCTCTACACAACCAGAGGGCAGGGGATGTGGAATTTGGGTCAAGCATGGCAGAATTACCAAAGGGTGAAGGACACAATAACAGGACTGTGGTGCTACCAAACTTTTGCATGGGACAGAGAATGAGTGGCACAATAACAGCTGTGTGGCAGTTCAAAAGTGCTGTCTGGTACTCTGAAATATGGTGCACATCTTAGAAGGAACACAGCTGTGGAAGATGTATTTCAAAATTAATGTCTTCAGAAATGACTTAGATCAAAACACAGACCAGAACATTAAATTACTTGACCACTAAAACCCCCCAAAACACTACCTCCATTATTTAGAGGCCAAGAAAAACACTGTAAAATAAATAGAAAAAATGACAAAAAAATAATGTCCAGATCTTCATGACACTCACTGAGCCTCAGTGTTATATAATAATTAGATCATCAGCTGTCACCGGTCTTGGAACTCCCACTATTATTTCCACACATATTTAAATTACAAGGGTCGTTTGATAAGTTTGGTGACTTTCTATGAGATGGCCCCACAATTCATTTGGTGATGTCACGGCTAGCAAGTGTCACTCTTCAAACCAGGTCAGGCCAAATTTCAGCCAGAAGTGACATGTTGTTTACAGATGTTCGAAGCAATGTTTTTCTGAAAAACGGTGTTTAACTTACTTCTCAAATGATCCTTGTATAACTCATTTTTAGGATATTTCTTTGTTTGTCTTGTTATGATCATGACCTCTGTGCCTCGTTGTTTTGGCATGCAGTTTCACTGCGAGATTTTGTGACCATGGCCCATGATGTCATCATCGTGTGTTGGGTGTTTAGGAGGTGGTACCATGGCAGACTGTATACCCTTACTTTGGGGTAAACCCACAACAACGTTCTGTGAATGTGCTCTTCTGGTTAAGTTGCTGCTCATATTCTTGACTACTCTCCTCTCTTTGCTCTTTGGATTAGTTTGCTCCCTACTTTAGAATTGATGGCTTTTTGAATTTCATTAAATTTCTGATTAAGACTTTTTCCTCACCCCTTAAAAGAGAGCCTCTTTTATCTCCTGATCCTATCCACAAAAACAATTATCAGTTCAGGCCACTGTTTTGTCACAGAATGTGACAATAAGTTTTTTAATTAAAAAGTGTCAGGTGAAAAAAATCGGAGCCAAAGTCATAACTGAAAAGGTTAGACCAACCTGTTGTCAGATTCTAACCCTAACCCTAACCAAAAAGTTCCTAATATCAAAAAATAAATTCTGTTCCCAGGAAGAAAATCTCACTAAAGGTTTGCCCACCAACACAATTTTCATTTTAGATGATCTGGAAATGCATGTGCCGAACTTCACATGATCATTTTGGTGACGTCACGTGTTATGCTCTCCCCAGGTAATTCTGGGTGGAATTGTAGTAGCAACTGCTGAAGCAATTATTCTTAAAATGGTGGTGTGCATAACAAAACAAAATGGCATTGCTAATAAATGCTACAAATTTTCAGCTTTTCCAAAACTAATTTCACAATTAATATCCTTGGATTAAAAAGACAATTAACTTCACATATATAAGTCCACAAACACCACAGGAGACACACAAAAAAACTGAGAGAAATCGGTAATCATAACAACCAGCAGTCTGAAGAGAACTTGTCTGAAGAGACTAAGTGGCTCACAAGTGTTCACGCGTATTGCTTAATACATAAAATGTGTTGGCCTCTTTGACCCCGGGTAATGGAGATGAGTTGGAGTATAGGAGGGTTGGGAGGACTCTTTGTCTAGTGGTATGTGGAGAACCACCTTCAGCTCCACATCAACATGACAAAAAAGCTGGTGGTGGACTTCTGGTGTGTCAAGAAACTCTATGACGAGTCACCATCCAGGAGGAGGACCTGGATATAGTGCAGAGCTACAAGTACCTGGTAGGTACATACTGTATGAACACCAAACTGGACTGGTCTGAAACCACAGTGACACTGTATAAGAAGGGACAGAGCAGAATGACAGATAGATAGATAGACAGATAGTTAGATAGATAGATAGATAGATAGATAGATAGATAGATAGATAGATAGATAGATAGATA
>JANRMT010062834.1:2663637-2805904 GCA_026402145.1 Polypterus bichir lapradei
ATAGATAGATAGATAGATAGATAGATAGATAGATAGATAGATAGATACTTTATTAATCCCAAGGGGAAATTCATATAATCCAACAGCATCATACTGATACAAAAAACAAAAAAACAATATTAAATTAAAGAGTAATAAAAATGCATGTAAAAACAGGCAATAACTTTGAATAATGTTAGCATTTAATCCCCCGGGTGGAATTGAAGAGTCGCATAGTGTGGGGGAGGAACGATCTCCTCAGTCTGTCACTGAAGCTACTCCTCAGTCTGGAAATGACACTGTTCAGTGGATGCAGTGGATTCTTCATGATTGACGGGAGTTTGCTTAGCGCCCGTCGCTCTGCCACAGATGTTAAACTGTTCAGCTTCATTCCTACAATAGAGCCTGCCTTCTTAACAAGTTTGTCCAGGTGTGAGACGTCCTTCTTCTTTATGCTGCCTCCCCAGCACACCACCGCGTAGAAGAGGGCACTCGCCACAACCGTCTGGTAGAACATCTGCAGCTTCTTACTGCAGATGTTGAAGGACACCAACCTTCTAAGAAAGTGAGGAGTCTTAGCTGCTTTAATGTGTGCAGCAAGCAGCTGGAAATGTCCACAGCAGCCATGTTGTTGTTCTACGCTGTGGTCTCCTGGGGAAGAAAAGACACAAAATGCCAGACCAGACTTATCACTAAAGCCTGCTCCATCATAGAGTTAACTCTGGACGTCAATGGAAGCTGTTGTGGAAAAGAAGATGGTGGCCAAATTGGATGCCAGGGAGTGCCCATTCTGCCATGGTGCAGTAAGAAGAATTTCTCCAACACAACCTCCCATTCGTCCCAACCTTTACTCCAGCCAGAGGCCAAATGCAGACTTCAATAAACTAGTTATTTTTTAGTATAATGCTTATTGCATGATACAGTATGTTTTAATCTGTTGTCTTATATTGTACTTTATCTATTTAATGTTTTTCCTGTGGTGTACATTTGAATTTCCCCTTTTAGATTAATAAATTAAATCTAATCTTATTAGACATGTAAATGAGGCACATGTCACAGTGGCTGTTGTTGATTATGAACAGATTAATTTCTGTGAAACTCAGAACTCAACATATCTAGTATCTTTTTATGCTTTAATGTTACTCCCATTGGAAAATGCGGCAGATAAATTTGAAAAAGTACGTAGAAGCTCCCTGTATTACCAACAACGAGAACATCCTGGTCATATTTAGGGATGAGGAGTGGACTCTCGGATAGACATCAGGAATGCTGTGTTTTTGTCAGCTGCTTCGTTTCTTCCAAGAGTATCTCTGCTGTGAAACCCACATAGACAACAGCATATTGTTTAAGTGTTAATAACAGGATCATCCCGGTATACTTTTAATTTCATTTTGCTTTTTAGTGATACTACAATGGCAATAACAGAAAACTTAAATAAATCCAACATTGTGTTGAGTGGTGCCTCTGAAGCTAAGGGTCCGTGCTGGTATCTGGAAGGTTGCCACTTCAAATCCCATTACTGCCAGAAGAGATTCTTGAGCAAGGCCCTTAACCTGAAAATTGCTCCTGGGGCCCGTACAATGGCTGACCCTGTGCACTGAGCTCCAAAGGTCATGTGAAAAGACCATTTCCCCTCGGGGATTAATAAATTATATCAAAATAAATATTCAAAACGTCTCAAAAAGTTTTCCGGATGTATTTGTTCCGGCAGGAGCAGCGATGCTGATGAGATCTCCAAACTGGCTACCAAGTGCTGGCCTCTGGCTGTCCCAGCTGTAACTCCTGCTCATTTCCAATTTATTGCAATATGAAAATAAGCACATTGATTTTATAATTCTTTTTGATGTTCAAAATAAGCAAAAAAAAATAATGTCACTTTCAATCACTTGACTATTTTGCCAGCACAGTTCACGACTGACTGTTGACTCATTCATCTGCAGCGTACATAAAAGTGACAGAAAACCAGTAGCAGCCTAAGGGGATCTATGAGGGGGGTGAGCACTGGTAGTGCTTAAGTTGGCAAAAATGGTAATAAAGCATAGAAGCCACTGGGGGGGGCACAACCTCAAAAGCAGAAAGGGGCACAAATAGGAACGGCAAAGATGGAAAGCCCCCCAGTTCACAACTTCCAGGGAGTTCCACGTCCTCTGTCTGTCTTTGTGAAGGTGTGCCAATGTCGCTAAGGGATGTCCAGACATGGCATTTCATACAAAGATTCATGAAGTGAACTTTCATAACCTTTTTTCCCTCTCTCTGAACAGCATTTCTTATTTACAGCTGACATAAATCTTTAGTTTTGATGAAAATGGCTCACATTACTTTTGGCTCCTGTAGTAGTCTGATTCAGGTCTTTGACATATGGAGCTGTTTAAGTGACTGCTGAGTTCTCAGGTTTCTTGCATCTTACTACTTTCTTCTCAATCTATGATTAATTCTGTTAATTTAAACTTTATGACACAAGTTTCCTTTGACTCGCTGCTCAAAACAGAGCCAAAATGCTGACACTTCTAATGGCCATCTTTTGAAAATGTAGCTTTTGTTGAGAGAAATTTAGCGTGACTGCTTTTTTTTTAAGACTTTTTAGTCATTAGGTTAGAAGAAAATGTCTTTAATTTCTGTTGAGGTAGTCAGTTTATTGGTTTTTTTTTTTGAAGCTGCTGCAGTGGCACAGTGGTAAGCCGAGCTGCCTCACAGCCTGGCTGGAGTTCACACTTCCTTCTCTCCGTGGGTTTTCCTCTGAACGCTCCTGTATTTTGTGCCACATTCCAAAGACCAAAGACATCCATGTTAGCTTAAATGGTCCTGGAAAGAGTGAGTCTCCCTCTGATAGACTGGCACACCAAGTCCAGTCCAGGGGGCCTTTCCTCGGATGTTGTCAGGATACATTCCAGCCCCTGTGACACTAAACTGGATGAAGTGGTTTTTTGATAATGGATGGATATATTAAAATATGGACCACTTCTAGTCATGTTTTATTCCTCTATAAGTCTAAAAGATCTGCTTTAAGTCATCTCACAGGTTCAATGTGTCTGTCTTGTGACGAGCAGCCATCCCATTTAGGGTGGGTTTCTGTGCTTATCGTATCTGTGGCTGGTCTCCAATATGGATTTAAATAAGTAACTAAATCCACTGTACTGTATATATGGGAGGCAGCTAAAGGGCTCAAATGAAAGTAATTCCATGCCAGACCAGGGGATGGTAGAGTGCACTAATCCTATCTCTCTTTCCACTGCAGACCACTTACGGGAAATACCGCCTGGCCACGATGACCTCACTTCCTCTGCCTTGCTTTTAAGCCGCCATCTTTACCTCAGATAGTCAGCTCTGCTTTGGACTCCAATCTGTGCACAACTGTACTATCAATTTATCAACTTTTGCAATCTGGGTTGAAGTATAAGGGAGACTGTCCTAAACCTTTTTGTGGCCCTTTTGTCTTTCTTTGACTATATATATATATATATATATTCATAGCATCCGTAGTCTGAGTCTCGATCTGTACGCCTGATGAGCCCAAATAAGGGCAAAACACGTGTCGCATACTCTTTGCATTATTTAACAGTAAACTATGTAATATATATATACATATATATATATACTGTATATATATATATATATATATATAAAGCTGCTATACCAGCACTCAACCCGGCACAGACAAACACAGGAGGCACACTGATAAAACAAATAAGTGTTTTATTTTACTTTTCTTCACCTGTGGGCAACGCCTTCTCCTTTCCCAAAGGCACAACAAAGTCCTAAATAAGCACAAGCCCACACTTCTCTTTTCTCTTTGTCTTTCTCTCTTCTCCACCACTCCTCTCTGGCAAGCTTCATCCACTACCACCCGGCTCTGGCTCCCAGAGTGGTGGCTGCTGGCTTCTTTTATAGCCCACCCGGAAGTGCTCCAGGTGTTTGATGACCTATTTCTGGTTGCCCTTCTGGGTGGGCTCAGAAACCACTGCAGTGCCCCCTGGCAGCACCCCCGGATCCCAACAGGGTTGTAGAGAACTCCATCTCCCATGGGGCCCTGGGGGAATCCGAGGCACCACTGCCAAACAGGGGAGCTGCCATCTAGCGTCCCGGGGGAGGTTCTGTTCAGTCCCTGCTTGTTCCCCCGGACCATATAAAGAAGAGGCGTCCCAGCCATCCACCACTATATATGTATATGTATATAAAGCTAACATCTGTCTGTCATGTAATTACTTATGAACTATTGGGGCTCGAACCTTGATCTTGGTCTTATTTGAAAGCTCATGACCTGATGCATTCTGGAAATTCATAAAATGTTAGATAGTGGCAACCTGGTTGCCATAAAGAGTGGTTATGCGCTTTCCGAAAAGTTACTGATAATCCAAGTCATGACAACTATTGTGACAGAAAGGAAAAGAAGAGAAGCAACATCTGCTGAACATAAAGCAAACTGCAGAAGGTAATTAAGTGATGAAGAATGAGAAATAATAAGAAGACAAGATGCTGAAGCACAGTGACAAGCAGAAGTAACCCTGAATATAAAATTTTTAGGTAGCGGCAACCTGGTGGCCATAAAGGATGGCAAAGTGACTTGTGGTTGTGTGTGTAAGTTGCAGTGATTGAGAAACCAAGTAATATCCACTATAATGGTAGAAAGGAAAAGAAGAGCAGCAACATCTGCTGAGCATCAAGCACATCACTGCCGGCAATTAAACTTTTCATCGGCGATGTGATCAATGGCAAGCTGTATTGTTTAATGTTGAAAACAACAGGAACATGTTACCAAAAAAAAACTTTTTGCGTGCTCTACATGATAATGTACACAATAGATTAGGACTTCTAGAAGAACAGAAAGAAGTAAAATATTTACAAATTATAGGAAGTATCAACAGACCTTTAGCTTTAACTTACTTTTTATTTTATTTCAGGACTGGGGGCTCATGTGTTTCACTAGGACATGAACAAAAAAATAATTAAATGAAATTTGTATAATTGTTAAATGTTTCTAAAACAACAGACTTTATCATCTTTAATTGTAGTAGTTTTGCATCCTTCTCATTGCACCCATAATCATTAATTTATAAAGCTGTTTACACAATGTTTGCCTGCCTAAGGTAAAGTCATCCCTGATGGAGGATCGCAGGAATCTTTGGGTAGAGGGGTCCTTTCATTGGATTGGCTGGCCCAGCGCTGTCTCAGCTGTGGAATGGCCAATAGGGGAAGCAGCTTGCTGGCCGAGGTCTCCAGGACTCTGAACAAATCCAAATCGTATTATGTGAAATCATCTGATCTTTACTTGTAATATTTCTATTGCACTATTGTCTTATATTGAGGATTACGTGTGTTCTGTTCTGTGTATTGCACTGAATTGTATTGACCCCCTTCTTTTTGACACCCACTGCACATCCAACCTACCTGTAAAGGGGTCTTTTTTTGAACTGCCTTTCTTCCATTTTTTCCCTACAAGGGTTTTTTTGGGGAGTTTTTCCTTGTCTTCTTACAGAGTCAAAGCTGGGGGGCTGTGAAGAGGCAGGACCTGTTAAAGCCCATTGCGCCACTTCTTGTGTGATTTTGGGCTATACAAAAAATAAATTGTATTGTATTGTACTGTATTGTATACAACTTCACATTTACAAAGCAAACCCCACCTTGGTATAACTTTCACGTCTTCAAGATTCTATATAAAGGTAAGAGTAATAATAATAATAATAAAAAGTTATAATAATACACTTTATTTATATAGCACCTTTAATTTTCACAAGGCGCAAGTTCACAAAATATAACAGAAGAGACAAAGCGTGTGATTTTCCTGGCATCTCGGCAGAATATCTAAGAAACAATTTGCAAATAAATTTCAATGCATGCCAAGAAGAAATACAGAAATGTAGCAATAACTAAATAATTATCAAGCCAAATATCAAAACCAGAATGTACACTGAAAAATTCTTGAATTGCTTAACCACCACCACTACCAACCATTGTGGTGTACAAAAACAGAAGAAGAAGCGCCGACTTATATAGGCATGAGGTCACAACATGTCATGTGACTGGCGACGGCATAGCAACCATAAACCAAACAATTGAGGCCATGGAAAGAGAGAAAATGGAGCCAACCACACCAAAAACAAAAGGAAAAAAAGCATTGTTAGATGATAAAATGATAAAAGCAATAAATAAGTTGAGAAATTCCAAATATGAAATAAATTACTTCCAGGGAAGTCGGGACAAAGATTTCTTATACCATGCAGCTTGACAGACCTTGATAAAACAAAAATAATTCACAGAGCAAGATGTAGAGGACAGGAATATATGGAAAAAGATGATCCGCTGTGGCAACCTCGAATGTGAACAGCCGAAAGAAGAAGAAGCATTATGACAAGAGACAAATAAAGGAGTGTGTGTCACTCTCACCCTTGCAAGCATCTGTGTCGTCTGGTGAAGGCGCCGCACTGCTTGAGTTGGAGCAGAACCTGACACTTTGTACCTTTAGATGTGCATTTGTGCCCAAGCTGGAGCAAAGAACAGAACAGAGGCATGGCTGTATGGGTCAGTCTCACTGGGGTCCATTTCCACAAAGCACTTTGGGTGTAGTCAAATGTGGGTAACTTGAACTGCATTTATTTTTAAAAGACGACACACAGGAGCAGATGCAGGCACATGGGGTTAGTGCTGCCGTCTCATGAGGTCAGCGTCCAGAGTTTGAATTTCACGCCTGGTTGTCATCCTTGCGGAGTTTTCATTTCCTCCTTGTGCCTGCATGGGTTTTCTTCTCAAATCCCCAAAAATGTGTTACTTACTCCATGTAGTTTGTAGTGGTGGGCAAAAAAAAGTTTGAATCTATTATTTTTTGTAGAGAAAGAGCATAACAAAGATTTGAAATGAACGGGACCCAGTGGCCATTGTGGGACAACAACAACCTCCATGGAAAATCCACATGTCTGTTATCTATTGGCATGCTCAGAATGTGCACAAGATGTGTATTATTTGCTAAAATATTAGTAGTACTTACTTCCAGAAAACCTATTGTCCAATATAAGCAGGAGCAGCACAATCCCACAATGCACTGCTTTTGAATTTCCCCCTCATTCTTTGGACAAAAATCCTGCCTTCAGTTCTTAGCAAACAGATAAACAATATGTGGTAAGTAACACACAAAATATCATTTTGGGCGGAGTATTCCTTGAAAGATCTAAACTCGCCCACTTTGGGTATGCACTGTACATGAGTGGATCCCTCCGGTCTTGTGCCCGCTGCTGTTCAGGATTGTTCTGTCGTCCATTCATCCTGAAATGAGAAGGCACGAGAGAATGTTCTGATGAGTAGAGTTACGAAACAAGACAGCACAAAAGAAAAGCAAGTGCAGCCGCAGATTACCGTCTGCGTTATGAGCGTTGGTTTTCAAAAATTATTCTGGAAATTCTAGCAGAGTCTCTGCCTCCTGGTATGTCGATTATTGGGTTTGGACATGCAGAGATTCTGAGGTCAGAGGTCTGGTTTTGTGTTTCATGCTCCTTAACAGAGTCTAAACATTGCTTACATTTTGCTGCTCTGTCATTTTGTTGGTCCCGTTGCTAGGATGCATCCTGCGGTTGCTGGGGGCGTGTTCACCGGGGTCAAAGGTTTAAGGGTCAGCTCGGATAAGCCCTTGAATCATCGTCCCCAAGCCTTTCTCTTTAATTACTTCACAGTTAGCAAATCCTTGCTCTTGTTTTATGACACTTCATTTTGCTTTTGATCTCTTTGATTTTTTTGACTTTTGTTTTATATTCACTGACTTTGATTCCTGAGTTTAGCTTTCGTTGGTTCTGCCTAAAAACTCGTTTTGACCTCCCGTTAACAATATCTTGTCTCTTGTTCATCTCCTGGTCCTCTTTCATTTAAAATACTATCTCCAGTCTTTCAAAAAACAATATTTACTGAAGGCACACACCTTAAAGGAAGTCCACATTCAGAAGGATTGGACGTGGAGCTCCTGGAGTCTTTCACACGTATTGTGAGATTTTTGAGACAAAGGGCGCTGTGTGCTGAAGCAGGCAGAAGTTGGTTGTCTGCTTCCACCGAAACTGCAAACTGCAGTTTTGCAAGCTCACCATGTAACGTGTCTGTCACCCGATGGTTAAACCAGTACAACTCACATGGCTGTGTGCTCAGTTTCTGTCATCGCTCCTGCAGAATTAACCTGCTTGGTGAAGAAGACTATCTGTTCTTTTTAATCTGAAGAAGACAGTTGATGCAGGACTACTGATAACGTCACTGATGCTGGCTGGTCTTGTGTGTTCTAAAGTGCCTGCTCCCGTTTGTACATTTTCTTGTCTTGACAACAACAAAGCTGATTTTTTCAGAAACCTGGACTCACCCCCTTCTCTATTGTGCAAGTCTGTGACCCCCACATCACAGTACGTATCACAAAAAGTGGCAGCTCCACGTGATGCTGGTCAGGAGTACAAGATGACGTAGTGTAGCTTTAGGCTTTCCGAGTTTGTATTTGTGTGTGATGTAATCTCTCGATTAAAGACATGTACAGGATATCTTAATAGATTGCATTCTTCATAGCCATTTTATTGTATATTCCAGAATAAAATCTTTTTAGTTAGCCAATAAAAGGTGTCATTTTGCTTGACTTCTCACTACTTTCATAATGGCTAACACGGCACAACACCCTAGTACTCCACAGTAACAAAGTAAGACTTCAGTGCTAAGTCAACACTGGAGCACTAACAGGACCCTCCAGATATTACACAACATCAACAACAACAACATTTATTTATATAGCACATTTTCATACAAAAATTAGCTCAAAGTGCTTTACATACTGAAGAAAAGAAAAATAAAAGACAAAATAAGAAATTAAAATAAGACATTAGTTAACATAGAAAAGGAGTAAGATCCGATGGCCAGGGTGGACAGAAAAAACAGAAAAAAAACTCCAGACGGCTGGAGAAAAAAAAAAAAAAAAATCTGCAGGGGTTCCAGGCCACAGGACCGCCCAGTCCCCTCTGGGCATTCTACCTAACATAAATGAAATAGTCCTCTTTGGATTTAGGGTTCTCACGGAGTCACTTGATGTTGATGGTCATACAGACTTCTGGCTTTTAATCCATTCATCATTGTTGGAACATCACGGTGCTTTGAGTAGATGGTGGTGGTGCAAGCCACCATCAAAAGGATACCGGAAAAGGAAACAGAAGAGAGAGTAGAGGTTAGTACAGATTTTAGAGCCACCATGAATAGTTATTATAATGAGTTGGAGATATAGAGCATCAGGATTTTGATTACAGTGAAATTATGAGAAGGCCATGTTAAAGTAATGTGTTTTTAGCAGTGTTTTAAACCGCTCTACTGTATCAGCCTGGCGAATTCCTATTGGCAGGCTATTCCAGATTTTAGGTGCATAGCAGCAGAAGGCCGCCTCACCACTTCTTTTAAGTTTTGTTCTTGGAATTCTAAGGAGACACTCATTTGAGGATCTGAGGTTACGATTTGGGATATAGGGTGTCAGACATTCCGATATATAAGATGGAGCGAGATTATTTAAGGCTTTATAAACCATAAGCAGAATTTTAAAGTCAATCCGGAATGACACAGGTAACCAGTGTAGCGACATTAAAACTGGAGAGATGTGCTCAGATTTTCTTTTCCTAGTTAGGATTCTACCAGCTGCATTCTGCACTCGTTGCAAACGATTTATGTCTTTTTTGGGTAGTCCTGAGAGGAGTGCGTTACAGTAATCTAGTCAACTGAAAACAAACGCGTGAACTAATTTCTCAGCATCTTTCAATGATATAAGAGGTCTAACTTTTGCTATGTTTCTTAAGTGAAAAAATGCTGTCCTAGTGATCCGATTAATATGTGATTTAAAATTCAGATTACAGTCAACAATTACCCCTAAGCTTTTTACCTCCGTCTTGACTTTTAATCCTAATGTATCCAGTTTATTTCTAATAGCCTCATTGTATCCATTATTGCCAATCACTAAGATTTCAGTTTTCTCTTTATTTAACTTGAGAAAGTTACTATTCATCCATTCTGAGATACAAGTCAGACATTGTGTTAGTGAATCAAGAGAATCGGGGTCATCAGGCGCTATTGATAAATACAGCTGTGTGTCATCAGCATAGCTGTGGTAGCTCACGTTGTGCCCTGAGATAATTTGACCTAACGGAAGCATGTAGATTGAGAAGAGCAGCGGACCCAGGATAGAGCCTTGTGGAACACCATATACAATATCATGTGTCTTTGAAGTATAATTACCACAACTTACAAAGAATTTTCTACCTGCCAGGTAGGATACAAACCAATTTAAGACACTGCCAGAGAGGCCCACCCATTGACTAAGGTGATTTCTAAGAATGATGTGATCAGTGGTGTCAAATGAGGCACTCTGATCTAAGAGGATGAGAACAGATAAATGGCCTCTGTCTGCATTCACCTGCAAATCATTTACTACTTTAACGAGTGCAGTTTCTGCGCTGTGATTTGTTCTAAAACCCGACTGAAATTTATCAAGAACATGTCTCTCATTGGTGGAGGTGCCACATACCCAGAAACTCAATACCTCCGTCTACTACCTCTTATGTTTTCCAAGATTCTCAGCTTCAAAAAGGACATGTCATTGAAGATTTTGCTGTGCTCTGCGAATCTTCTGTCATTTTCAATGGTCTACCAACCCTGGAGGTGATGGGGGGCAGATTTCTTTTATGGATGATGATATTGCACTCATCATTCTTAGCAGTGCACTTAAATTAAACATCTGCAAAGAAATGGGCAACCATGGTTTGGTCCACAGTTCTTTTACTCTGCAAAATCCTTTCACATTGTGTAATGCACTTTACTGTGATTAATTACCAAAGAAATAAGACAAGGTAATACGAGCTGCCTCATTGCTGCAGCTCCAACAAAAGCATACAGTCCAAAAATAATGAAGTCTTTAGCTCTGATTTTAACGCTGAGATCAGTTGGGCTTCCCTAATATTGGTGGATATGTCACTCCAGAGTTTTGGAGATCTATAGCTAAAGGCCCTGTCTTCCATCCTTATAAGAATAAAAAGGTGATACAAAACTGTCATTTTATTTCACTGCATGGATGTATTAACATGAAATTGAGATGTTATGTTACATTTAGGTGTGTGCTGAAAGATGAAATGACTAGTTTTGTTACTGTGAATTTCAAAATTGACAGACATTTCCTCTTGATTCCAATATGCTCGCTCCTTTAAACAATGAATTTGGTATTTTCCAAGTTGAAGTTATTTGTTCACAAGCATGCTGTATATGCATTTCCCACATGAAACTGTATTTGAAAGTAAAGCGCTTTGTATAAATGTAAATGCATTACAAGCTAAGGGACACGGAGGAAAAAATTGAAAACTTGTCCATTTTTCAAGCCATGATAGTTGCTGAGTATCAACACACACATTGTAAAATACTTTGGACACATCATTTTGGAATTAAACAAGTCAGCCATTTTAAAAGAAGATCAACCATAGCATTATAGCTCAACTTGTACTCTTTCTGCTTAGCAACCTTTCACCCCCGGCGGGTGCTTTTCTCTCGAAAGTCTAAATCACAGTAAAGGTTAGGTTTTATTTTGATGGACTTCTGTATTTATGCTAGAACTCACAACTGTGAATAGAAAAGGCATCCTTGCCATGAGAAAACTCCAGAAACCAGAAATATACAATAAAATTATTATTTCCAAATTCCTTTTGTTGTCAGAGACATGCGTTGAAAACACGGAAGGTACAGATCATTGTTTGACAGCTGTGTTGGTTGTATTCGGTAAGTTTTTAAGCTTTTTCTACATGCCCCATACTCTCCATTGTCTCCAGTGTAGGTAATCCATTCCAGGGCTCCCAATTACCGGGAGCCTGGGATTCCCGGACATTTTTCATTCCCGTATTCCCGGGAAACCAGGAACAGCCAAGCTCGCATATATAGCGTGTAAAAGTGTAAAAATCGATCAAGAAATAACACAGTTAAAGTTGAAAATAATTAAGTAGCACGGTTTTTTGGCCCATGGTGTGGTGTGTTGCCGATTAATTCAGTCAACAACAGACCAGCAGCAGTCAGTCTCCCGGCTCAGTGGACTGGAAGGAGTTCGCACTCTGTAGCTCACGAATGCCGGAACGGGGCAGACTTAATTGACGTCTGTCAGACAACAGCTTTGAACAGCAACTTGAAATTGTGTCAGTCTGTTGCATCTGCATTATCTGTGCCAAGAAACTTACCATCACAGAATGATGACAAGAAACTGGATGCATCAGTAAAATCTGAAATGGCGGTATTTCACAGCAATGGCAAGTGCGGGTGTTGTTTAGAACAAGTGTATCAGTATCTGATGACTGTGCCACCTACTTCAGTGGAGGCAGAGCGTGCTTTCTCAGCGGCTGGCATACTCTGCACGAAGGTGCGCACTCGCCTGGATGACTGCGCGCTGGACACGTTGTGCTTTCTACGCTCTTATTAACGCAACTAACTAGATACGTGTACTTATATGACAGCATGAACTGCTTGTGGATAAGGTTAGTCTTTTATTGATGTCAACATATTGCAGTAGTTTTATTAAAAATAAGTGTCAGTCGTTCTAAAACCGTTCACATGTGAGATGCCCGTGCACTGTGTCATTCCCTGGGAGCCCAGGATTCCTGGGAATGACATATGGGATTCCCGAATTCCTGGGAATGGATAAACCCATCCAGAAATGGATTCCCTACTCCAGTGCAGACAACAATTTTTTTTTTAATTTATAAGAAGCATTTAACTTTAGAACACAGTTTCTCGTGGCAAATGCATATACAGGTAGTCGTTGACTTTCGACCACGTTTGTTTCTGACGCAAGTCAGACTTACATTTTCTTTGTAAGTCGATCTGGACGTAAGATGGACTGTTATATGTATAGTACTGTGTAATAAGTCCCTTGAATCATATTGTTTGTTTTATATCCTTTTTTATCATCATTCTTAACAAATTGTGTAGATCTTTTTCTTGTAAATTATTATTTTATTTTAGAATTCTTTTCATTATTACTGTTGCTGACATGGGTGCCGAACCTCTAACAGCTTATTCTGCTAACTATGAGAAGAAGAATTGTACCAACAGTGCTGGAGCACTCAAATGTTTTCTGTTTTAACATTTCAGCCTGTTAAAAATAAACATTAACAGATAAAGGAGTTTAGTGTGGTTTCATTACCCTTTTGTGGCAGTTCGCACAAAGTGGCACATCATGAGTCACAACGCAGAAGCTTTAATGGATTCAAAACCACAGCACAGCAGTACAGTATGTGCGGTGAGCACAGGTTACAATGGGATGACTTAAAGTCACATGTGATCGCATTCGCTTTCTCTCCTCCCTCATACTGCTAGATCACCTTCATTTTTGCTTAGAAATCAATTACCTTTTTTTCCTGTAATTGTAAGACAAGTGTAACTTAACATAGTAGAAACAACTGCAGGTAATAAACTGAGATTGAAATGAATGAGTTACGGAATGCGGAGCTGGCGTGGCAAAAACTGTCAGTTGCCTGTGAGACGCGGTTGTAAGTCGATTGATTGTAAGATGCATAGGCCGTATGTCGACAACTGTCTGTAAACCATGATTGCAGTGTTGTACACGAACTAGTTCAAAAGAGTGCGTTCATTGAGCAAGCTCATTTTTCTAAGAATGGTGAACTTAACGTAATGTATTTGCAAGTGAAGAACTTGAACGTGAGTTAGTTCAGTTTTATGTGACACTAGCAAAATACCCGCGCTTCGCAGCGGAGAAGTAGTTGTGGATACGGCCCGGACACAGACAGGTGGACATGTTGTTCATCACCACCACACGTTTATTTACACTATTATATACAATATTTACAAGTGCACACAAACCCCAAACACAGTCCTGGCCACACAACGCCTTTCTTCGGGCCGCCTCCACTCTCTCTTCTCTTGCCTTGTCCTGCCTCCACCCAACTCCAGCCTCGAATGAAGGGAAGCGGCCCCTTTTATTTCATCCCGGATGAGCTCCAGGTGTTTCCCGGCATTCCTCCCTGGACACGACCCAGTGTGGTGGAAGTGCCGGCTGTTCTCCCGGAAGCTCTCCGGGTGTCCCTGCTCCTCTTTCCCCCAGTACTTCCTGGTGTGGCGGAAGTGCTGAGGTCCAGGGTCCCCAAGGCATTGGGGCGCCCCCTGGCGGTGAGCATGGGTCCCTACAAGGTTGGGCTTCCAAGCCCTCTACCTGTGACCCCCAAAGCAACCAGGATGGCGGCCCCCACGTGATCCAGGGTGGGCATAGACCCTCTTCTGGTCCCTCAAGGCGTCCCGGCCGGGTCGTTGCCCCTGGCATCCCTGACAAGTGTGTTAAAGAAGTTATGAAAAAGAAAAGGAAACATTTTAAAAATAACGTAACATGATTGTCAATGTAATTGTTTTGTGACTGTTATGATTGTTGCTGTCATCAAGGATTTGATTATCATTATTTCTTTCAATCAGGTTCGTATTTGGAGGATGTGTTGTGTTCAAGTTATATTCCATGTTTGTCAACCGTTGTAAAGATAACAGGTTTCATTCATCGAAGTGTTCACTACGCAAATCACTACTTGTGAATGTAAGATGTTTAACAGGCATTCCTGGTATTAAGTTGTGGATTTGCCTGCGAATATTTAGCGGCAGCGTGTCTATGAACTTAATTTAAACATAAGCTTTACACCTTGCTTTCCTATTGAAATGTCTACAAAGGCTTGTTCAGCTTCAGAGGGTTGTTCCTTTCTTACTGCATCAATAAACAGCTCGTCTTCCTCTTCATCTGAGACATCACACACTGCATGCACGGGTTTACCTTTCCCAGTCCTGCAAACTTTAGCGAAGTGGTTCAATTTACCACATTTTTTCCACTGTCTTCCTTTAGCTGGACATTGACTTTTTCCACCGTGTGCTTTGTTTCCGCAGTAGCTGCACTTATGAATATGCTTGTATGCGTCACACGCTTCATATTCTTTTGCTGCCTTCTCAATTGTGTAATGTGTTTTTTGTTCAGCTCTCTTTGGAGCTTTTGCTTGTTGTCTGCGTACTGCGTTCACAGTCAGTTCACGTGAGCCACTCGGAGTACATGCATCGAAGGTTCTCAGCTGTGGTTGTGCTATCTCGTGCGATCTTGCGATGTACACGGCTTTATTTAATGTTAGCTCAGACCTGCTCTGCTTTTGTTTTTAGGAATTTGTTGTGCTTTGCAAGGCCACTTTATATTTTTCCCCATTGGACATGCAATATGTGACGCAAATTTTAACCAGCAGCGTAATAGGTTAGTTCACATACACGCTGGTTCCACAGTCACCATTTGTGTCATACAGTTGGAAATAGAGCAGTAATTTATATGTATACTTGCATCTATTTAATTTCTTTTTTGACCAGGAGGATATTAGTATATATGATTATACGTGTTTGTTGCTGGGTATAACTCAATAAAGTGTATTTAAATAAAAAAGTCTTCATAATTATTGTTTTTTATTCAAGAACACTGTAATAGCCTAATATAAGGTATGCAAAAATGAAAAAACGTAAACTCATGTGTCATTTATTCTCACTCCTTAAAAAAATACAAAATGAACTGAATATGAACTACAGTAGTTCAAAATTGAAATGGTGAACTATGAACATGAATTTATTCATTTTAATCTGTGTGAACTGAACTTTGAGCTAGTTCTTGTGAGGTGTGAACTTGCACAACACTGCATGTTTGTGAACTACTAACCTCGACTTCAAAAATACTAAACCTATCCTTCAAGAGCGACCATCACAATACTAAACAGGAATTACGCAAAACTTATAACATTGTAAGTGGTTCATCTCAGAAACACCCACGATCATTGTGTCCATCTCAGACAAACAGGTGCAGACAAGTATGAAAATAAAATTATAAAATATGCCATAAAAGAGCCATAATAAAATAGATTGAAGTAAGCATCAATGAGTGATGGGGCAAATTCATTTTGCATTTGTGAAAGTGCTTTAACAGTCAAGTGTGAGGTCAGAGAAATTCTTCGTAAAGTGCATTCAGGACGGATTCAGACTCTTCACTTTCTGTACAGTTTATGGTGTTGTAGATTTCATTTTAAAAGGATAAATTTGCCATTTTTGCCCTTCAATCTACATTCAATAACCCATAATGACAAAGCAAAAAACATATTTTCAGAAAGATTTGTAAATTTATTAAAAATCAAAAACTGAAATGTCTTAGTTATATACGTATTCAGGCCCTTTGGACTCCAAATTGTGGCCAGGTGCCTCTCATTTGCTTTAATTTTCCTTGAGATGTGTCTCAAATTTGATTGGAGTTCAACTGTGGCAAACTGAAAGTCACACACCTTTGTAAAGAAGGTCACACAATGCACACTGCATGACAAGACAGAAACCAAACCATGAACACAGAGCAGCCGGTAAAGACAGGAAGTTAGCCGACGGTGAGCTCACCTTTCTGTCAGCAACACACCCCGGCGACTTCCTGTGGGCCTCTTCCTCTGGCCCAATCGGGTCTCTCCTCGGCACGAGATGGACATTCCTTGGTCCCGCCTCTCTGCAGTCATCGGCGGGCGCGCAAGACATACCATCCAATCCCGTGCCTGTCTTGGGGCGGGACTTCCGGACCGCGGCCATCTTGGCTTTCCTTCCCCTGGTGCTGTGACGAGCTGGCTTTCTGAGACACAGCGTCTCCCTCTCCACAGCTCCTGCTGCTGCTGCCGCGTCAGTAAAGTCCCGCAGATCAGGGCGTGTCTGCCACCGACGCAGACCCGGGCAGCCCCTGCCTGCAAAACACAAAACATGCTCGGCCCCCCAGGGCCGGCCGCTGGCAAGCAGGGAACTTACCTCCTGAGTCCCATCTGTCCGAGGCAGCTGCCTCAGCATGGCCTCTCTTGACACTGCGCCTTCCCGGGCGCCTTCAGCAGCAGCACGCTCATAGGAGACCGCTGCACTCTGGTAAGGTCCGTCGATGTTCCTCCGCAAAACTTCTATCAAAAAGTTCTATCTTGGTCTCATCAGACCAGAGAATCTTATTTCTCACCATCTCAGAGTCCTTCAGGTGTCTGATGAGACCAAGATAGAACTTTTTGGCCTTAATTCTAAGCGGTATGCGTGGAAACAACCAGGCACTACTCATCACTTGTCCAATACAGTCCCCACAGTGAAGCATGGCGGTGGCAGCATCATGCTGTGGGGGTGTTTTTCAGCTGCAGGGACAGGACGACTGGTTGCAATCGAGGGAAAAATGAATGCGGCCAAGTACAGGGATATCCTGGACAAAAACCTTCTCCAGAGTGATAAGGACCTCAGACTGGGCCGAAGGTTTACCTTCCAACAAGACAATGACCCTAAGCACACAGCTAAAATAACGAAAGAGTGGCTTCACAACAACTCTGTGACTGTTCTTGAATGGCCCAGCCAGAGCCCTGACTTAAACCCAATTGAGCATCTCTGGAGAGACCTAAAAATGGCTGTCCATCAACGTTTACCATCCAACCTGACAGAACTGGAGAGGATCTGCAAGGAGGAATGGCAGAGGATCCCCAAATCCAGGTGTGAAAAACTTGTTTTATCTTTCCCAAGAAGACTCATGGCTGTATTAGCTCAAAAGGGTGCTTCTACTAAATACTGAGCAAAGGGTCTGAATACTTAGGACCATGTGATATTTCAGTTTTTCTTTTTTAATAAATCTGCAACAATTTCAAAAATTCTTTTTTTTGTCTGTCAATATGGGGTGCTGTGTGTACATTAATGAGGGAAAAAATTAATTTAAATGATTTTAGCAAATGGCTGCAATATAACAAAGAGTGAAAAATTGAAGGGGGTCTGAATACTTTCCGTACCCACTGTATATACACACATATATATATATACTCAGCAAAAAAAGAAACGTCCTCTGACTTTCAACTGTTTTTACTTTCAGTAGACTTAATGTGTAAATATTTGTATGAACACTAAAAGAGTCAACACCATAAGACATAAACTAAAAATGTTTCACAATGTGTCCCTGAATGAAGGGAGGCTCAAAATCAAAAGTACCAGTCAGTATCTGGTGTGGCCACCAGCTGCTTGAAGTACTGCAGTGCATCTCCTCCTCATGGACTGGACCAGATTTGTCAGTTCTTGCTGTGAGATGTTACCCCACTCTTCCACCAAGGCACCTGCAAGTTCCTGGACATTTCTGGGGGGAATGGCCCTAGCCCTCACCCTGCGATCCAACAGGTCCCAGACGTGCTCAATGGGATTGAGATCTGGGCTCTTCGCTGGCCAGGGCAGAACACTGACATTGCTGTCATGCAGAAACTCACGCACTTTTTGCCACTCCTGTCTGGTCCAGCGAAGGTGGGTTTGTGCCCATAGGCGGCGTTGTTGCTGGTGATGTCTGGTAAGGACCTGCCTTACAACAGGCCTGCAAGCCCTCAGTCCAGCCTCTCTCAGCCTATTGCGGACAGTCTGAGCACTGATGGAGGGATTGTGTGTTCCTGGTGTGACTCGGGCAGTTGTTGTGGCCATCCTGTACCTGTCACGCAGTTGTGATATTCGGATGTACCGATCCTGTGCAGGTGTTGTTACACGTGGTCTTCCACTGCGAGGATGATCAGCTGTCCTTCCTGTCTCCCTGTAGCGCTGTCTTAGGCGTCTCACAGTGCGGACATGGCAATTTATTGCCCTAGCCACATCAGCAGTCCTCATGCCTCCCTGCAGCATGCCTAATGCACGTTCACGCAGATGAGCAGGGACCCTGGGCATCTTTCTTTGGGTGTTTTTCACAGTCAGTAGACAAGTCTCTTTAGTGTCCTGCGTTTTTAGAACTGTGACCTTAAATGCCTACTTTCTGTAAGCTGTTAAGGTCTTAACGACCATTCCACAGGTGCATGTTAATTAATTGATTATGGTTAATTGAACATGCATGGAAAACATTGTTTAAACAATTTACAATGAAGATCTGTAAAGTTATTTGGATTTTTAAAACATTATTGTTGAAATACACAGTCCTGAAAAAGGGACGTTTCTTTTTTTGCTGAGTATATATATTATACTTTTCAAACCCATTATAACCGTACCAATATTGATACTATATATAACAAAATTGGTATAATTATGGCGGTATGAGGAATACCATTGAAACATAGGTTTGGCACAACACCGCTGAAAGATTGCCGACCCCTGCCATGAGCAGAGACCTGAAGATGGTGGTTTACAGACTCGTCCCATCCAAACTAACAGAACCTGGGAAGATCTGCCTCAAAGAATGGCAAAAACATCCTAAATCCCAGTGTGCAGTGACTTAAATCTGCTATTACTGCCAGAGGGACTTCCACAAAGTACTGAAATAAAGGTCTGAATACTTCTATGAATTAGAGGTTTGTTTTTGATTTTTAAAAACATTTCCAAACTTTTCTGAAAACACGTCATTCTGTCATTGTGGGTTTTTGAGGCTAGATTGACAGGCAACGATGGCAAATTTATCAATTTAAACTGAAATCTACAACACAAGAAAGTGTGCAGAGAAGGAAGGGTTTGGAAGACTTTTGTTTGGATTAAAGCTCACAGAGTTTGTAGAGGAGATGTCTAAATGTGCAGAAACACAAACACCTACAGCCATAAACCATAAAGCAGCATTTACTGGCACTGGACAGTTGGGGGCTTCGGCTAAGATGGAGGCCTCTGGATAGTCACTGACTGACACTCTGTCTCAGCTGCTTAGAGATAACTTCACAGATCTCACCATCTTACTGTCTATTCAGCTTTTTAAAATGTTCAGAATGGCAATTTTAAGGAACACACATGATTAAAAATTCATCTGGAACAAATTTAAGCATGCACTGTGGGTGGTCAGGAGTGTGGATGACACAGCCAGTTATCTGACCACGTCTTTAATAGATTGATCCTTATTTTTGTTTTCCCCTTTTCAACTTTGTATTTCTACAGGTGTTTCAGTGAATTAGATAAACATGGACCTTGTTTAAGATAATACAATGCTCATCAGTGGAATTTTTATTTGTGTCAGCTCATCTCCTCCACATGATTTAAAACATTTAAATATGGCATCATTTTGGTTTCCAGCCAGAATATTGAATTTTTTTTAAGATACCAGAACTAATGTAAAACAACTATGCAATAAGTCACTGTGAGAACCGTAATTTACGACAACTTAGAAAATGTACACAATGGCATAACACTCAGATGTGTCTGACGGCTGTGCAGGCATGGGGGCCTCAACAGGCGGAGTTCAGTAGGTCACTTCTAGAACCTTCTCAATCCATTTCAGGGCTGTGGCGGGGGGGCAAACACTATCTCACCAGGATTGGGCAAAAGGCTCAAAGCAGGCCTGGACAGAACTGTAGTCCATCACAGGGACCACTCTAACTCGCATACACACACATACACACACACACACACTCCACAGTTTGCCACTGCCATTTAACATAACTTAAATAATAATAAAAATAAAAAATTATAATTAATTCTTTTGGTTCTTGAGCATTTCTGGCCATTGCAATTTTCGTAAAATAGGACTTTCAAGGCTATTTAGTTAGGACAAATGTTCAAAGGCAAACGTTATTACAGCGAGTGATATCAGGATATCAGGTGAATGTGGTAAGTTATAGGGTGACCAGATTTGCTGTCCCAAACCGGGCATGTAAGCCCACAACATAAAGCCCATCCTCAGGGTATAATTTCTGTCTCACAGAGCTTAGTCTCCAGTTCCATAAGACATGGTTTCCATATGCAGTTCCATGAGCTCTTTGTTCCCAAGTTTTTTACATTTTTCCTTTCAGAGTGCACTGCAGCAGCTATAAATTGGTTTGACAGCTGCATCACTTGCATAGATGTATTAACTACTAGCAACATCAGTGCCTCCCTAAGACAACAGCAGATGAGGAATACAGTGGTGTGAAAAACTATTTGTCCCCTTCCTGATTTCTTATTCTTTTGCATGTTTGTCACACAAAATGTTTCTGATCATCAAACACATTTAACCATTAGTCAAATATAACACAAGTAAACACAAAATGCAGTTTTTAAATGATGGTTTTTATTATTTAGGGAGAAAAAAAAATCCAAACCTACATGGCCCTGTGTGAAAAAGTAATTGCCCCCTTGTTAAAAAATAACCTAACTGTGGTGTATCACACCTGAGTTCAATTTCCGTAGCCACCCCAGGCCTGATTACTGCCACACCTGTTTCAATCAAGAAATCACTTAAATAGGAGCTGCCTGACACAGAGAAGTAGACCAAAAGCACCTCAAAAGCTAGACATCATGCCAAGATCCAAAGAAATTCAGGAACAAATGAGAACAGAAGTAATTGAGATCTATCAGTCTGGTAAAGGTTATAAAGCCATTTCTAAAGCTTTGGGACTCCAGCGAACCACAGTGAGAGCCATTATCCACAAATGGCAAAAATATGGAACAGTGGTGAACCTTCCCAGGAGTGGCCGGCCGACCAAAATTACCCCAAGAGCGCAGAGACGACTCATCCGAGAGGTCACAAAAGACCCCAGGACAAGGTCTAAAGAACTGCAGGCCTCACTTGCCTCAATTAAGGTCAGTGTTCACGACTCCACCATAAGAAAGAGACTGGGCAAAAACGGCCTGCATGGCAGATTTCCAAGACGCAAACCACTGTTAAGCAAAAAGAACATTAGGGCTCGTCTCAATTTTGCTAAGAAACATCTCAATGATTGCCAAGACTTTTGGGAAAATACCTTGTGGACTGATGAGACAAAAGTTGAACTTTTCGGAAGGCAAATGTCCCATTACATCTGGCGTAAAAGAAACACAGCATTTCAGAAAAAGAACATCATACCAACAGTAAAATATGGTGGTGGTAGTGTGATGGTCTGGGGTTGTTTTGCTGCTTCAGGACCTGGAAGGCTTGCTGTGATAGATGGAACCATGAATTCCACTGTCTACCAAAAAATCCTGAAGGAGAATGTTATATTTGACTAATGGTTACATGTGTTTGATGATCAGAAACATTCTGTGTGACAAACATGCAAAAGAATAAGAAATCAGGAAGGGGGCAAATAGTTTTTCACACCACTGTAGTTCATTGGTTCAGTTCATCCATTCCCAAGCAAATCACCTCATTTCCTGTCTAGCATGGTCAAATCCCTGCGTAAAATAATTTACTGATAGGGCGTGTATTAGGCCATAAAAATCAGTTACGTACAAACTATTTAAAATGAACTTAAGCAGTGTAATTCATTCTTGTTTATTTTGGAATCAGATGCAGAGAATTTTAAAAAAGAATACTAACAAAATTAACAATACTCAGAATCAAAATACAAGCCATGCTCAGAAATATTGTCAAAATCCAAAACATTAAACAAAGCTTGTATTAAAAAAAAACACTAATAGGTTTCAGCCAGGATCTTTTCCCTCAGCTCTTTGTTTGTTTATTTGTTACTTTTTAAATATTATATTTCCTATTATGTTATTAAGGCTTTTTTTGTATTTGTGTAATATTACGATTTGTATCGATGCAGTGTTGTTTCATTTTACTGTTATGTTTTATATTAAGTTTATACTTCAACTGTTTTTCCGCCCTACCTCCTGCATGTGTAGCCTAAGGAGGTGGGCCCCCTTCATTAAATACCTGGGGTACTAGCCCAGCAATATTTTAAGGCTGAAGCTGATGAGGGATCAACACATTCATGTTATGAGACACGTATGGTCCAAAGATTGTTTTAAGTTAGGAAAACACCAGAAGTCGATAAGCACAGACATAACTGTAGTCAGGACAAGCAGAGAGTTAGAGCTGGGAGATTGTAAATGAAAGGCAGCCAAACATAAGAGGCAAAACAACAAACAAAAGTAAGAGCCAAATGGATAATCACAACAAAAACAAAACCTGACAGTAGGGCCTTCTGGGTAATAAAGATAACTACACCAGAGTTTTCAATATATTGCTTATCCACCAAGGGATAACCTAAACTGATATAGCCGCTTTATTTATATTGCTGTTTCCACAAGTCATCAAAGTGATGGTGGCAGTCATGTGATGCTTTCAAGCACGTTGCATGAACAAAAAAAAAGAGAGAAATAAAACAGAGCTTTGTGAAAACAAATTAAAACTAAAAATAAACCTCAGAAACAGAATCCTGATAATAAAACCACCAAAATATGTGTACATAGTGTGTTACTTATCATACTCCAGCATGGTGTTTATTTGGATTACTGGTTTTATGATTTTGCTCATTTTTGGATTTACTGGATTGCGACACCTGCTTTGTCTGTTTTTGAGATGTATTTGGATTTGTTAGTTTAGATGTTGCCTTTTTGGAGGACCTGTCTAGTAGGCCCAGACCAGACTTAAGGGCTTGCTTGGCCTTTTAGTGTGGTTTGATTTGAGGCCGGCCTGCCTCCCTTCTTGAACTGGTTATCCCAGGAATTACAACAAAAAACAGCAAAAGGTCCAAATCTTTAAGTCCTCCACATGCTACAGTAGGTAATCATGAATTTGTTTTGAATTGAATCCAATACAGCACAATGCTGACTTAAACAGCATCAGCATACGCACATTACCCGATGTGACTTCCATCTGTCATTGCGTCTCATTGTTAATGCACTTAATTAAGTGTACAGAAAAACAAAAAAAGTGGAGTCACAGAAAAACGTAATAAACATGCAAATACTATTCACATATAATAATGGTGATATCCAGAGCCAGACTTGTAACAGTGTGTGGGTTCGACATGTGAAAAAGAAATCCACTGTACTCTGAACATTTAACAATTCTAAAACTAATGCTACAAACCAACACAATATTAAATATGAATGAAAGTTGTATACTGCATATTGTTGTTTTCAAGACAAAACTCGGCAAGACATAACATCAAAGAAACCGTACGTTACAGCCCAATTTCATTTGAACAGATAAAAACAAATTTGGTGACCCCATCTCAGCATCCTGTCCATCATGACGCTCTGGTTTTTTCATCAAGTCCCCACCTGCCCCCTTAATGATGAGTATCAACGCACCGAAATGATCAACAGGAACCATGTGCTCGATGAAACAATCGAGGATCACAGTGCCAAAATCACTCAATGCATTAAATGACCCGGTGTCCACAGTGTTAAAAGTATGATCAACTCTCTGTTAAGGAGCTAAGTCCCCCAGGGGCTTGTGAGGGTCTTGATCAGTCCTTGCTGTACATGAGGTGCAAAGCTTTTGAGAACATACTAAGCGATAAAACATTAGTTTTATCTAACTAAAAATTGTTAATTGCTCACATATAGTTCATCTAACATTTTCTAAAGTGTGCCTACAGCAAGGTCCAACTTCTCATCGAGGTCACGTTTTGGGAATGTCCTACACTTAAAGTATCTCTTAGTTCACCTTGGATGTGAATTCACTCCAAATGTCTTACTAGCTGTATGTGGATTAAAACCAGACGGGATCAAAATCAGCAGTAATATCCTGTGCCACACTACCTGCATGAAGCTGTACGTCACTCACCTGTAAAAATCTCAATTCATCTCCTATTACTCGATATGAAATGCCATAAAATCTCAAAATCTTTTTTTAAGGTAATCCTAAAGTAAACACACCTGAGCTGTGCTTCGCCTTTTTGTGTTTGCTGTTTAACCCTGTCCACAGAATCATTTTAGACGAGGCTCTCTCGATGTGAAACTCTCTCGTCTGAGTGGAGCTTGAATGTTGACTGTTATCAACTGTTTTCCTAGCTTACTCTTGTGCTTATGATGTGAATTCCATTTGTTTGATCAAACTGTGTTTTGTTCACAAACAAAAGGAATTTTTAAAAAGTCAGGTGATACCCACATGAGACTATCATTATTATTATGATTATGATTATTTCTATATGTGTTTAGTAGACGTCCTTTAGCCAAGGCAGTTTACTTACTGTGGCTGCCAGGTAAGACTTAAGTCTCCCACGACTCTGTCCATTATGAGTGCAGATTTGTTTTCTAGCCTTTCCCACCATAAAACAGGAATGACAACCACAGTTTAATTGTTTACTGGCAGTCAGACTGGTGGAATTAACTGTTTCTAAAATGTCCATTTTGAAGTTGTTTCCTTTGTCTATGAATTATTTCGGTTTTATTTAATGTAAGGTAGTGCTTGCTGCCACAAACCACATAGAACGTGAAACGCTTTACAGTAAGTCTGAGAGTTGTCAGTGCACTCCAGGATAATGTTAAAGGTATATAAAGATACTTTATTATCATTACTTTTCTAAATCCTTTCTTGCAGCAGAGCTTTAAGTTCAGCCCTTTGAACGTTCCAATTAAGAGATAAAAGCCAGAATGACAAGGACCAGAAGAATTTACTTCACTGGGATTATAAGCAGCATCCAATTTGACCTGAGTGGTCTCCAAAGGCCGCCGTCACAGCCTACTCACAGTACACGCTGCCATCTGACCTCCTGAAATGTTCACAAGGACGGGGGGCACATGCTGTTCCAATCAGCTGGCTAACACTTTCCCTGCTGCCCTAATGTTTGTGGCATTTGGTGAGTAATGGCTCACTTAACTGAGTGTGAGGTCAGTCTCGAGGGGCGTCAGGCCAAGTCCTCCTGGTGGTAGTCTTTAAAGGAGAGATGATCTGTAACAAGATGTTTAATGGCACTGGTTTTCAGCATGAAAGGAATGTGTCCAACAAACAGCTCGTCTGCTCGCTCTGTGTTTTTTTTAATTAATGCAATGTGTGAGTTGATATCTTGCTATTTTTGGTGATACAGATGTTGCTGCTATTTCAATAATGCAAACAGAGAATAGCATTTTAGTGCTTTCAGTACTGCAGAGCTGAAAGAGAACTCAATATTGGGTGTAGTGTAAAGTGATGTATTGGGTCAAGACCACTGCAGTGGGCTGGCGCCCTGCCCGGGGTTTGTTTCCTGCCTTGTGCCCTGCGTTGGCTGGGATTGGCTCTAGCGGACCCCCGTGACCCTGTAGTTAGGCTATAGCAGGTTGGATAATGGATGGGTGGAGGGTCAAGACCACCAGTAAGCTGGGCTCACACAGTGGTTACCAATGCTGCCTTGCACCTCCAGCCTGGCCACTGAGTGGCAATTGCACATTCACCCAGAGTTTGTGTGGACTTCTCTCCATCAAGATTTGGAGGTGTTGGGGGATATTGTAAATATACACTACTGGTCAAAAGTTTCAGAACACCTCAGTTTTTCCAATTATTCTTTAGATTTAATTTGCTGAAATGCAATGAGAGGCCTAAAATGTCAAAAAGGTAAGCAGTAAACTGTCAAGAGGGTTTAAATTTAACCCTCTTAACAAAAAAAACTGAAAAACAATGACATTTCAGAATATTACAAATGGGTCTTCTTCTTCTACAGGTTACAACCTACAGATGTTCTGCAACAATTAAAGTAAATTAAGCCTTGCAAGTTGAAGCAAGCAGTTTGCACAGGTGTCCCAACTTCTGTTACTACACCCTCTGAAGTACTACTCGGACAATATTCCAGTGATAATGGCAAGAAAATGTCAGTGAACAAATGAAATGAGACACAGCATTATCATCCTTAGAAGTGGAGGCCTTTCATTTAGAGAAACAGCAAAAAACTCAAAAGTGTCGTGAGTACAGTGGTGTCCTACACAATCCAAAGGCAATTGGAAACTGGAACTGGAAATCAGAGATCTGGCAGACCCAAAGTCACAACCCAATCAGAGGACCACCAGCTTGAGTGATAGACGCCTCACAGCACAGCAGCTTTAGGCACAGCTTAACAGCGTGTCGAATAAAACAAATCTCAGGTTCTGCTGTGAAATGGAGACTTTGTGCTGCAGGTTTGACAGGGCGAGTGGCAGCAAGAAAGCCAACGGACAAAACAGGGCCTTGAAATACCAACTGTGGATTACGGCAGACTGGACAGAGTCTCCTGTACATTTGGCTGATATATAACTAATTAACTCAGTCTTTATGCTCTGATTATCATAGAAGTTTGTAATTAGTACTTTGACCCGTTCTGCTAACCAATATTTACTGACAGTAGTTTGAATCAAATGTGCATTCTCACATCTATTTAATACAATTCCTACACATGGAAACAATCCTGGACAGGAATTCCAGGCCATGACAGGGCCCACTCACTCACGCAAAGGTCAACTAAGAACTGTTGGAGGAAACTGGAGCAGGCACAACACCTGATCCATGAGACCGGGGTGTTAACTACTCCACCATCATATCAGTCCATATTTATCTTTATATTACCAGTCACAAAGATCGTGTGCTGCGCCCCCTCCAGTAGAGACTGCTGCTGCATCCTTAACAACCTCCCCCTACACCTCTGATGTGGTACAAGAGCCTGTAAGGGGTTGTTTGGTTTGTGACTGTCTTCTGGCTCCCTGTTTCACATTTGACACAAGGTGTTTTGTGCCAATTGACAATTTTTAAATGCACTAAAAGTTGGCTGGCACCCTGTCCAGGGGACTGCTCCAGCTGAGCGCCCTATACTAACTGGGATAGGCCCCAGTAACCCCCTGTCCAGGAATAAGCAAGTTAGAAAGTGACTCATGACTGACTGACTAAAAGTTGATGAACTCTGTGTGTTTAACAGAGAACATGTTTACAATTATTTACCACCGAGGCTCCATCTAGAATACAGTTTACAGTTCTTCTTCCAAAATAAATACAGCATCACTAAAGCTGCGCGGAGAATCACCACCAAGTACAACCTTGGACTGAAGGGCAACAGGTCAAGGAAATTAAAACTCTTGTGTTAAAATTCTAAAACACATTGTTAAAACTGATCACGTGAATGATGTACAGTATGGGAAGGGCAGACAGGAATCAAGTAAGACCAGCTACATCTAGTATTCGTATAAAGTACATGTTTAGAACAATTTTTACTCATAACTTGTTATGGATTTGTGTGATTTTGGGTTTTATAGGTCATGGACTCTGTTTTTCACTTTTATCATTTGCTATACGTTATAGTTTCTGTTTGTTGTAAGCTTATTTAGGCCTTTCATCCTTCATTATTTATCATGCACATTGCCATTTTGGTTACCCATTACTTAGACACAACTGCAGTCGCTAGGGGTTGGAGCCATGAAGGTCACGGCCCTGATGCAAAGTATGTGATGGGTTAAAAGGGCACCATTTGACGCAGTTCAATATCCGAGATTGCGGATACACTACTAGGTTTTCTCTTTGCTAAAATATTCAATGCTTTAACATTATATTTGATTTTGATATTTACTTTTTTTCCTGACTCAGATTTTTGCTTCACATTTTGGTTTTGTTTCAAGATATCTCATTCTCCTGGTATTGACCTTTGTTTCGCTTTGTCTACATCTCTTCTCCTGATCTGTCTCAAAAAATTCCTCCTAGAAATCATAATAAAGGTCATCCAAAGATACCCTGGAGCATACACTGAGATCACAAGATGCAGTTGTGCTTACAATTGTTGAGAATAAAGGCAACTAGAGTAGGAGACAGAGATTTCCTAATAGGACTATACACTCTGCATTGATTTCCCTGCAAATAGTAGAGTAAAGGAACTGTTCTTGGCATTTAGAAAAGGCGTAAAGATCATTATTTTATTAAGAGACTGTTCACGTTGCTCTTTAATAGCCCTAGTAATTGTTAAATTAGTTTATAGGTAAGGTTTTCCTGCTTTGGCACTTGGTGTCCTCACCATTTGCTCAAATTGTCCCTCCTATTACAAATTTATTACCATGAATGCTTTACTGTTAAAGATGGATTCAGCGTCATTTCCATTCATAAGAACCGTCCGTTCTGTAGATGGTGCACAGGGCCTGAAATGGAGCTAGACACTTGGAATTCAGGTATATAATTTTCTTTTCTATTTCCGATTTCCATTTAGATGTTTCTAAAAATCTCATTAGGATAAAACAATTGTTTATATTTCCGTGTACATTTGTTTATATGTTGTGCTTGTGCGAGGTATGAAACTACATCCTGATAAATGTTTGGAGCACCAGCTGGGTCGCCCCATTTAATGAACAGAAAGGTTATAAACAAGATTAGTGCATGATGGCAGATATAAGGTAAAGTGAAGAGCTGCTGTTGCTAGCTTTTCAAGTCTGGTTCGGAGCTCCATCTCTCTTGAACATCTATTCAGAATAAGACACCACCTTCCCGGTGGTTAACCTCAGATGCACATATGTGACAATATATATTGTACTGCAGCTGGGAAGAAGATGAGAGCACTCTGAAAAATAGTCGTAATACCAGACGGCCCACACCAGGTAGTTAGAAAAGATGGCCCTTAGTGCCTAAAATACAAAATAAAAACTTAGATGGCCTTTTGCCATTTTAAGAATTAAGGTCAGAGCTTTGTCCTGTTTGATTATTAGGTCAGAATGTAAACACCACCTTCTTGGAGGGGCTCTTTTTAATATTGTTAAGAATGGACAGGGCGGAGCCTTCTTGGGTCTTTGTGGGCATGGCTAGGCATCCCTATTCGCCAGCTGTTCGATACTGTTAGAGTCAGATACTGTTAGAATCAGTACGACCTCTCGCACCAGAGTTTCCAAGATGCTGAATTTTAAAATTGTGTGAATATGTGGCCAATGATTGTAATCTTAATTTTTAAAACTCTTCAATGCTCATGGCTTCAGCTGCATGTTCTGGGTTTGTTTTTGTAAAAAGCCCGAGCTTAGTATGCACACAGCGGTGAGGTTCTGGCGGTTGTTGGTGGTTGCTGCGTCTTTTTTTCTGTGATTTGTTTTTGACACGCAGATTTTTTACATTAAATAATTATTTGGATTGGTTGGTTATCAGGTGCCAGCCTAAACTATTTGCATCATTAATAATATTCATTTCCTGAAGCCATATTTTATAAGCTTTAGATATTCTGTAAAGCAAATCATAGAATAATAATAAGAAGGCTGAGTGTTTAACATGCTACTTTTGATAACTGATTGTTCCTTGGGCAATCAATAAACTTGCACGGCTGCCATTTGGCTCTCTGAGACCTTCACTTGGCAGCCCTGCAGGCCTCTTGAGCTAATAGTTTCTTTTTTATGACAAGAGCAAACAGATTGCTTAGACCTTCTGGGCATAAATGTTCTCCTTGTAAGTAGCAAACTGAACTGTTTAGGTTAATTGTCCTCTGTTAAACATGTTAACCCATTACATGTCCTAATACACTCAGGGTATCCTCATTAAGTTAAATTAAAATTCAACAGATTGAGCTTACTATAAAATTGAATAATGCACATAAAAGGTGCTGATTCATCACTGGGCACTCATCCAAATGGAGAACATTTTTATGACCAGGAAGTAAACACTCAGTACAAGAGAGAACACAGACCTGGAGGATCCTTAAAGGAACAGACAAAAGAGTGCATGGAAAACAATTGTGGACCATTGCAAAAATAATAGCAACGTAATTGAGAAAATCTTGATAGTGTCAAAAAGAGTGAAAAGAAGCTCCCAACACTGACAAATGATCATTTCCCTATCTATAATAAGCGCCCAGTTCTTCATGGTGTGGTTTTCTTTATCCAGAGGCTGTGATCCCAATGTATGCAGGCCACCATGTTTTTTTTACACTTTCCTCGATAATGTCACATACAGAGTGATGCTGGTCACGTGCCTAGAAACTGGTCTGTTATCAAAAACAGTATGACCAGGACAATGAAAAAAAAATAAAGTCATTCAAAGCATTTTCATAGTACAGACTTGTCAGTTAAATGCCCATGGAGATAATCTACAAATAAAAAGTACTCGTGGCTGAATTTCTTTTTTCTAACATATATTGGAAATATATAAGTATACAGTATACTCTACACATGATAAATCTCTACTATATGATACCATTCAAAATAAACAATTGCATGCATGATTATGTGACAACATTTTCTGCCTGTTACAACAAATAACACGTTGTGGTTTGGCATGCTATCTCTTCTTTACAGTTCTGTTGGCTTGCTTGGCAAATGAGATTGACAGATGTTGGTCAATGCTGTGCTGTAAGGAGGATGAATGCCTGAAGTGCACGAGACTCAGTATAGTTGCGGCCTTTGGTCCCATCAAGCAGGTAACAAAAAACAATCCACTGTAGATGACTTTGTGAATGTTTAGAAACAGCTTCAGCCTTCTATCCATTGATGTCAAAAGTCAACATCCAATATTTATATATAACATAACAATATTTAACAACTGGTCAACACCTAAACAGATCTGAAAGTAAAATGAACTTCAAGATAGAATTAAAGCTGACTCATTGGGATCTTGTTGACGAAAGTAAGATAATGGTGATGCACGACATTTCAGCCATGCTCATCATAGTGAGTCTCTCCAACTTTATATCCAAAAGAACTGAGAACACTCAGTTATAAGCCTCTTTAAGCTTTTATTAGATCTCACTGATTATTTGGGTATACAGACTAATGTAAAAGGAAACAAAAACACACATTAAGGGTTGGGGTACCGTCGGACAAACCCTGTATATTGTGTGACAAAATAACAAGCACGATTAACATGCTACAGACATGTGTCTAATATTAAACTGGTGAATGATGGTGGTGGTGGTGCCGGTTATGAAGGTGGTGAGGCAGAAGGGGCAGGTCCAGGGGCCCCAGAACAAGAAATAATGTCATGTGCCCTCGATTTGTTGGGTTTCCAGACCTGTAGTGGAGCTTTATAAAACAACGTCAGCATGTGGTTTGTGGGGTATTTGTCTTCCAGGCATGCTTGAGTGACACTATTCACAGATTAAAAATTAAATCCTGATTTATGGTTAATGTGCAATTGTTCATCATCAAGGCACCAAAAGTGGCAACTTGTTGCATGTTGGTTGGACACTGAACTTCTGTACATGTTACGGTATTGGTACTACTTCAACTACTACTAATGCTGTTTATTTACACTGTTCAAAAAAATTTTTATTTGCATTATTTTGTGACTAAGATTGGGTTATTTCACAAATGTATTGCATCATTTCGCAAAGATATTGACTACTTGCTGATCTAGAAACAATTAGAGAGAGATTCAGCATGTCAATAGCAAGCAACCAACCCTAACCCTAACAGAAGTCAACATATACTTATGCCTTTAATCAGACTGTTTAGCACAGGTGTTTCTGGAGCGGGTGGTAAACTGGCTCAGAGTTAGCATCCTGCTCCACAACTCCAGGGCTCAGGTTTGATTTCCAGCTCAATGTGAGTTTGTATGTTTGCACTTTTTGCCGATGTTTACATGAATTAATTGGTATAAGCCAGGATATGGGGACAATGGACAGTCAATCCTCTTGGGGCCAGTGATGTTCATGTTGTCATTGCCTAGAACAAGCTATGAAGTGCAAATGGACCACAGTCAACGTCAATGTCAATTTATTTATAGCGCACATTTAAAACAACATCAGTAATGCTGTAGCCAAAGTGCTTTACATTAAAACATACAATGAACATTAATAAAATAAACAGAATAAAATACAATAAAAACACAATAAAAAACCAACAGTAAATTGAAACAAATGACTATGAGGAAGGAACCATCAGTATCACTAAAGGTCACGGAAAGCAAGAGAACAAAAATGCGTCTCAATCTTGTTTTAAACAGTTCAAATGAAGATGACTCCTTAATGTAATTAGGTAATGAATTTCACATTTGAGGTGCAGCAGCTGCAAAAGCTCTATCCCCCTTAGTTTTGCACTTAGTACTACAGACAACAAGAAACAACTGACCGGAAGATCTAAGGTCTCTGGATGGATGGTATATAACACACAATTCAGATAAATAAGTGGGAGCATACCTATGTATTGATTATAAACCAGCATCAAAATTTTAAAATCAATTCTGAAACTAACAGGCTGCTAGTATAAAGAGGCTAAAATTGGAGATAGAGAATCAAACTTTCTTGCCCCAACCAAAAACAAGCAGGAGTATTCTGGACCAACTGCAACCTGCATATCAGGGATTTACTGATCTCAGAATACAACAAGTTACAGTAATCAAGCTGAGCAAAGATAAAACAATGAGTCACTTTTTCAAGATCCCAAGGAGATAAAAAAGGCTTACCTTTGGCTAAAAGACGAAGCTGGAAAAAGCAACTCTTGACAACAGAATTTATCTGTTTCTTAAAAAAGAGGTTACTACATTAAAAAAAAAACAACCATAAGATTACAAACCTGAAGTTCGCAAAAATTCACGAAAGAGCCAAGAAGTTCAAGACCAATTTGAGCTTTGGCTGCAGGACCAGCTATCAGCATTTCTGTTTTATTTTGATTTAAAATTTAGAGACTGAGAAAATTGTCAACCATCCAAGGTCTTATTTCTACAAGACAATTGTAAAGTTGATTAATTGAAGAGTTACACACAGGAATATTAACCTGCATTTCATCAGCATAACAGTGGAAACAAATATTAAACTTCCTAAGAATAGCTCCTATAGGATAGAGATAAATAGAAAGTAAAATAGGACCCCTGAGGAACAGTACCTTTAACAGGAGCAGTAGATGAAAAAGAGGAATTGAAAGTCATTGAAAAGTGTCTACCAGTAAGATATGAGCTGAATCAGTTAAGAGCTCCCCCTTTAAGCCCCACCAGATGCACGATGCTGCAATGGCAAGATCTCATGATCAATACTGTCAAAAGCTGTAGAAAGGTCTAGGAGGGCAAGGACTGCTACCCTACCTGAGTAATAAGGAGGACTGTCTCAACACCATGTTAATGCCCAGACTGGTAGATCTGAAATAAATTATTGGAATTAGGATGATCAAACAATTGATTATAAATAATTCTAATATTTTAGTCCAAAATGGTAATTGGGAAATTTGGAAAATATTGGCTAACACTCCAGGATCTAAATCTGCCTTTTTAAGAGAAAGTTGAACCACTGCATGTTTAAAAGATGAGGGTACAACCCCCTCACTAATAGAACCATTTATAATAACCAACAATACTGGACCCAGGGCATCAAAAGATGATGGAACCACATCAAGAGGACAAAAAGTGGGTCTAAGTATGTCAATAGTACTTTTTAGCTGTGGAAATGAAACAACGTCAAAGGAATCCAAAACAATGCCATGATTAATGACAGGAAGTACATAACCAGTTGGAACAATGCCAGAGCGGATAGTATTGATTCTCTAGCCAAAGAATGAAATTGCTCACACGAATGAACATGAACAACATATTCTGTTATACCTTTCTGTAGAAAGAAAAGCATTTTTTGGTGGTCTTACTGGGGCAGAAACCTGCAGAGACACAGATCCAAAACAGAGCATTGGGAATTAAAAAAAAATTGTAAGTGTACTAAATGTAACATAACCTTCTATAATGCACATAATCCAAGTCATAATGTTGAAGAATAAACATGAAGCATAACACTCAGATATTATAATTAACTGAGCTATGGTGGTCAGCGACAATGAACCAGTACTGCAAACGGATGGGCAGTGTGGTTGGATCCATATTGGCGTTTTTGTCACACATCAAGCAGACGTCTATATGGCAGTTAAGAGTTTACTGGCCTGCTGACTGTCATGTTTCAAGCTTTAGGCTTATTGTTTAGGGGTTTTGAAGGTTTTTTCATTGTGGGCTTTTGTCTTTATGGTTATTATTAGTTTTTGTTCTGACAGTTATGTCACTTGACTCCACTTTCGCAGCTATATTCAGGATCACTGGAGCTGCTGTTTTGTATTGTTGTGTTGTTTCAATTGTGGAGGCAGCCCTGTTGTTTATAATTATGGTTTACTGCCATCTTGTTATAGCTGGTGTCACAGTGTGTAATGTCCTCACGCTGTCAATATTTAGATAGCCGAGAAAAGATAAAAGAGTATAGCACACTATATTCTTTATCCTAGCTTTGGGTTAAACTCAGTATTTCTCATAGTCATTTTCAAGAAGAAAGTCAGCTTGTAGTCACCTTCGACAATGACTTTTTGATATCAAACTTCTCCTCTCGGTTGAAACTAGTCATAAGTTTGTTTTGTTCTCCTGCGCTCGACCTTTTGCCTGTTATTACAACTTTAATCTTTTCCCTTCCACCTCCTCCTTTCCGGTCTCATATCGGAAATTCTCTTTCTGTCCACTTCAGTCAGCACCTGCCTAGTGAACTTTTGACAGTGTGGTTGGACTTCTGAGGCTGCAGAAGCTCGTTTCAGGTGAATTTTGCTGGACTGGGGGGGTTTTGTGACCTTTTTGCTGTGTGTACCTTTTTCTCACGGGGCCTTACTCTCTTGCAGTGTGTGTATGAGAGTGGCTGACCCAGTGGTTACTAAGGATTACATGGAGGTGATGCTTGTTGAAGTATAAGTGAGAATGAGAAAACATGGCAGTTACAAAGGAAATCAATGTGCGGCTGCAGGTCAGAAGGGAAGCTGAGTAACATAAAGTGACATAAAGCGGCAACAGCACAATAAAGCAGGGCCGGGTTACTTCCCGTTCTAAAGATCAGCTTTGATGGGAACATGTATTAGATGATATACATTTAACTACCAGGTCCTACATTTTCAAAGGCCTTTTTCACCTCTAAAAAACAACCAGTGAGCAATGTTTACACAACCTTTGGTTGGTAAAGTGAAATAAAGTAACATCTGCATCAAATTTGAAAGGCTTGATAGGAATCAGACATTACTAACAGTGACTAAATCTGTAAATGAAAGCAATAGACAGCCCATGTCAAGCAGAAAGGTATGCAGGGAGTTTTGTGTTATAAATACTGACAGATGTGAAGTATGCCAGGCAAGAAAAAATATAAGTGGGCCATCCACAGAATGGACCCTTTCTTGGCTATTTAAGCCTGCACTCGAGCAACAAATTGGCCTCTATTATCTTAAGGAATTCTGAAAAGATTCATTTAAGCGTGTTTGGTTACAACATATATGCCATTTTCCATGCATAAGATTATTTAATGTTGATCCATCCCTCCATCTATCCATCCATTTTCAAACCCACTTAATATTTTTTAGGATTGCAGGGAAGATTAAAATGGTCATACTTGGAGTTATTAATGAATTTTGCTTACTATTAGAGGGCTTTGTCCAATTTTTCTCTGTAACCTAGTAATTAAATACTGTATATGCTCACGTATAAGTCGGGTCTTGAAACCTGAAAAATCGATCATAAAATCACGCCCGTTCAAAAATGCGTCACTTAATTCTTATTTTTTTTAACATCTTCTTGCCTCCTCCAATCTCACATCGGTTTCTCAGACACATCAAATTTTGATGCAGCAGTGCAGTTACCAATTTCTTTCGCTACTTCAATGACGTTTAATTTAAAATCAGCTTCATATTTTCTTCTGATTGAACGCTCCTTTGCAGTTAAGGGATGCTCTTACAATAAAGGTGTATGAGGGTGTGAGATACGAAATTACAAATCAGTGCAAACTTCGGTTCACAATAGTTCAGGTATTACCGTGTGGTCATGTAGGCACAATAAAGAGAGACAGAGAGGTTAGGAGCATATGCTGATACAGCGCATTGGCGCACCACATAGAAAAAAAAGGCAGTGTGCTCTGTGGAGTTATATGACCGACATTATGAAATACCAGAGATTATACTGTAAAATCAAGTCCCGACTTATCCGCGGGGGAACTTATCCGAGAGTATGTAAGAATTACATACAGAAAATTGAGTTCAGTTTGGTCTGTGCTTATAGTACACTTCACTGAGAGTGATTACATTGAATGTTCAATACAATAGCCAATGAAAAATGAAATAACCAAACAGCGCAATCACCCACATATGTTCAAAAGACACCCAAAAGGTAACAGAAGTCACACTCTGGCTTTAGGACTACATTCTTAAATCTGTTAGTTCAGGGTCATGAGGGCCAAAGCCTATCCCAGCACAAAGAAGGAATGAACCCTGGATCTGCTGCCAGCGCATTGTAGAGCCCACATAACCACACACCAACACTGATAGTCATAAGGGGTTCATTTAGAACTGCTGATTCACTTAAGCCACACATCTCTGTGAAGAAAAACAGGGTCATTCAAGAAAGAGGAAAGTGCACCGGACTCTGTAGGTGTGAGAGAGCGGTGCTACCCGTGTGCCACATTTCTCCACATTTCTTCTGTCCCTATAGAAGACCATTACTAAGAAACTGTGGCAGTAAGCCCACAATTCACTTCTCAGAGGCTTTAGAAGGCAGTGTTTATTGGTAAGTTTAGCGTAATCATTTTGGTCTCCTTTCTGGTTTTTCAGTTGTCACAGCCATCAGACATAGAAAGGTAAAAATATTTATATGCACACTTTAAGCAGCTGCAGGCCAACACAGTGAGCAGACCATGCTATTAGAAAGCCTTGGCAAATACTACTGCTAATCTGAAATAAGAAATTAATTATCATGGACCTTCACTGAATTCCCAAGAGCTGACTGCACCCTCTTGACACTGCACAGCATGAGTGCCTGCCTGTACTAACTAGCGCCTAATGGGTATAACGCTGCTGAAAGAAACAAAATAAATAAAATGGATGTTCCTGAAGATGACAAAAATAATGTGCAAAATGCACTTGCAAAAAAAATGTTTGAAGTCAAAAAATAACGTCAAAACAAAGTGTCTGAGTATAAGAGAGCAGATGAGTTGATGATCTTATCATTATTCGTAGGTGGAAAAATCAGCCATTATGACATCACCTGCACCACTTACTCCTGTTGTTAATAGAGACCTGGTAAGTTATGCATCTCTTTGTGCAAATCTGTCTGTCTATATACAGTAGAAGCATACATTTCACACAAACATTAGGAGTTTTTTTTTTCAAACAGAGAACCATAGACACTTGGAATAAGTTACCAAGTAGTTTGGCAGACAGTAAGACTTTAGGGACATTCAAAATGTGACTTGATGTTATTTTAGAAGAATTAGGTGAATAGGAATGCTGAGGTTTGCTGGGCTGGGTGGCCTGTTCTCTTCTAGATTATCTGTCTATCATCTATCGCAAAATAAGAAGCAGAAACACAATAAAAAACTTTGTGGTAGCCACCCTGTATACTTGAAAATCAGGTTGAATTAATGCAACAGTCTTTACAGACATGAGTCCAAAACAGAACTGAGTAACTTTTAAACCTGAGGCGGTTATACAGTCGGATGACCGGAAGAGGAAGTGACGTCGTTGGAAGACTGGAAAGCTGATGGAACCAGAAATGGAAGTGATCTTTCTTCTGTAGGTCTGCAGAGAAACAAAAGGAGAAAGGTTTAGAGTACAACGCCAACTCCTGGTCTGGTGGAGGAACACCATTGTTCGAGCCCTTAAACTGTCTCTTATGCGCATGTGTGGCACACTATCTATCTATCTATTATACAGCTGTACAAATCTGTATAGCACACCAACATGCCAGATATCATTGGTTACATTTGTATGGTTTATTACAATTGTTTTTAAAGGTAATATTAAACTGATATGTTTATGTTCCCTTTGTTCCTTTTTAAGAGACCTTGGGTTTGTGAAAGGTGCTCTATAACTGCAACTTATTATTATTATTATTATTATTATTATTTTGTACTTTCAAGAAATTAGTCACACAAAATTGAACCAAATAAAAATGTCATTAGAATTTATAAAAATTATTTGCTTTCAGCCTTATGTTAACATACATTTTTACAGCTCATTGATTTCACTGGTTCTTTGGAATATTAACTGCAAATAAGTCACATTATTCTTGATCATTACCCGAGAGTGAGGTACATTTGATTTGTGAACTGAATCATTCACTGTGAACTAGTTCCACAATTCCTATTCACCTGTAATTCTTTAACTTATTTTAATTATGCTTTTTAACTATGTTGTCAGGCTTTGTGCTCTCAAATAGGCCAATGTCATACAATATGAATTTTCATCATGTTTAATACACTGTAAAATTTATTTTATATAATAGTGTACAAATTATTTGATTGCATAATTGAGATACAATCTATTCTAAGGAGATGCCCTGGGAAAGTTTCTTTTTTGTTAAAATGCCACCAGCCTCAGATCCCATCAATGAATTTAATGAATCAGTTCATTTAAATGGGTAGTTAGAAAGAACAATTGAGTACAGTTATTTGAAATGCCCCTCAGTGGTGGCAGTGATGAACAAAATAGCATCAGTTCAGAGTTAAAAACAAATATAGAAATACATTAACAAATAACAAACCCCAAAGATACAAAAATGCACGAGAAGCTCATTTAAGTTTGCAGCATTCACTTTCTGAAGCTCTAGTCACAAGTTCTCAAGAAGCTCCTCTCTTGCTGGTATTAACTTACATTTTTGTGACTGGCTGTCCATCTATCCATGTATCTATCATATAGTGCCTTTCATATCTATCTATCTATCTATACTTAATACACTTACAATGCACTGTTTGATTCATTTCAGTATACAATATTCATTTGGGATACGATACAAAAAGCTTTTATACATAATGCTTAATAAGTTATGCTTTTATAGACAGTATCTTTAAAACAGAGAAACTCTAAGCTTATTTCAGCTGCTCTCTCTCTCAGTCACATTCTGTGTTCATCCATTTTGGCTGAATTTAACCTTAAACAAATTTTGATATTGGAGCACAAGTTTTTATGTCTCAGTGTCCTTCCTAATGCCAAACTCTTTTAGTCACCTTTTACAACACGCAAGATGGACGGTGACCTTATTCTAACTCTGGGTCACAGGGCTATTATTTCAGATTCTATCTACGTAAATTTATTGCTTCATATTTCGGAATGAATAGTTGAGTTGTTCATAGACAGAGTGGAACAGTCAGTCCCATGGGGGCCTTATAACTGGAAAGGGTGGGAAATTCCATCTCTTATAATTAAAAGAAAATAGCACAAAATGAAGAAAACATCATTACACTGTCTGCATTACTTTTGGTTTTAGTTCTAAGAGAATATTAGTTTTTTGAAAAATTATGGTTTTCACCACAGGATAGAGTTAATAAGTCCAATCATTCTCCAAACCCAATTTTTGACTTTACAAAATGAAGGGAAGTTGAAGAATTTCCAAGTAACTAATACAAAGTTAAGACCAATCCTGGATGGGATGGCAGTCCACCTGAGAGCATACACTTGCACCCTTTTCTCCAGAGACTTTTTCCAGTTGACAGTTGACCTAACATCAGTGCCACTTGAGAAGAGAAGGAAACCCCAGATATTATTTTCAAAAATGATACTGGGTTTGGGTTATGTGACTTCTCACACTTTGGGGATGCATTCTTTTATCACCCATCCATTTGCTAAATGGCACCCTTTCAGCACAGGGCCTTGGCAGCACTGGGTGGGATGCCAGTCTATCGTAGGGTATACCGATACATACACCTACGCTGCTCAACCCGGGGCAGCTTACCACATAATGTGGTGTGTGTGTCTTTTTGTATGAATGTAGAAGAAGACCAAAGTGCCCTGAAAACGACAAGGCACACACTTCATTAATTTCCATGGTTGTCCTCCGAACTGAGAACTGACCCCAAGCAGAGGGCAGTAGTCATAGTCGTCAATATTCTCTTTATTAAATTTTCTTCATTTGATTTGAATGAACCATACACTATCAGAGTGGCCTGTATGTATTTGTGTTTATAGGAAGTGCATTTCTGCTTTGCTAAAATGCATGAATATGGATATTTTACCACTTCCAGCCCTGGTTGCACTAAAGGCACTACACTCCTTTTAAGTGACGCCATTGACGGATAACGTGCAGAAAGGTACCTTGCACGGTTATCCTGCTGCCTGAAAGAATTTAACATTTATAGGTTGCCAGGGGCTTCATTTTTGATATGTAACCTTGTGACACAGTGGTGGGAGACCCACAGAGAGTTTCCAGCATAGTTGGTACTTGTTATCATTTCACTTCACATGGAACAAATTAAAAACCTTTCGTAACATTCCCTTGTAAATACATCTTATTAGCTGGTGAAATAAAAGCCAGTGCTCGTTTCGAAAAATCGTAATCAAATATAAGGAGTCATAGTCCTTTATTTTATGGAGTCTGCACTGGTTGCAATTAAGAGTGCCATGTAAAGCTGCTTATTTGTGGCAGACTTTACTAAAAAGTTTTTTGTTAGGTCATAAAAGCTTGGGATTTATTGTTGCTCTTTTAGTACACCACAGTGTTAAGTGACATGTTAGAAACTTTTAAGAGACTCATTGACTTTTTTATTTTTCAGCTTGCTCATTTCAGTGTTTATTGCCACTGAGAACCGACTATTCTCTAGAGAAAACGATGCTCCAAATTCATTACAGATTTCTCTTCCCTTTTACATGGACAGCGGAACTGTAGAAGAATTCCAGAAAATTACGAATGATGAAGCCACCATTTAGCAGCATCTCGAGCCTGTCAGGAAATGAATGACCTCTGTCTGCCACAAATGTTTTTGTCATTTGTATTTAATATTGGCAGTGTAATCACATTCTCTACTGTTCAAGTAAAATTAAGTCGACTTGTATTTATGGACTTTTTAATTTGGATAGAAGATGTCATGGGAACAAAATGTTTGGTTGGAATAAAAAGGCTTTAGTTTTCAGTTTTAGATGAGGGAGGAATGTGGAGTGACCACTTTAGAAAGCAGATGACAGACAGTCATGGGAGATACCGAAACATAAAATACAACAATGGCATCACAAGGTGACAATCCTGCGTAGGATTACAACAACAACATTTATTTATATAGCACATTTTCATACAAACAATGTAGCTCAAAGTGCTTTAAAAGATTAAATAAAAAGGAAGTTAATATAAAACAATCAAATAAGATTAGACAGTAATATTGTACAGTATGTAACAAAGAAAAAGGTAAAGTTGGATGACCAGGAAGACAGAAAAAAAAAAACAAAAAACAAACTTCAGATTACAAAAAAAAACAAAAAACAGATTAAAATATAAAGCCATAAAAATATACATTCAAATAAATAAATAAAGCAAGCATCTATGAAAGAATACATGAAACAACAAGTAATCAGAACAATTCAGAATGACAAAATCTATGGCACTGAGGAGGCAATTCTGAAATGGTGCCTGGATATCACCAGGGAAGCAGTTCCAGAGCCAAGGAGCAGTACAACTAACAACAACAACAACAAGATTTATTTATATAGCACATTTTCATACAAGATCTATGAATGGATTCTGGCTTCACATATGCCTTACATGGGATCTTGCAAACGGTGTAGCTGCAATAAATACGATACTTTATTAGACACTATTAATCAAATCACAACAATCAGTGATTTAAGGCACAGGGTACAAGTGGGCCAAAACTGGCTGAAAAGAGGAATGAATGGGTTATGATGTAAAAAGTGGTGGAGGTGGTGGTCTGTACGAAGTTATAAATAAAGTCAATAAAAAAATAACAGGCTGGCTAAGTTTCCCAATGGCACCTATCTAGGTAGAATGGTGGATATCCAACAGTTATCAAAATCAGACAGAATTTAGATGTTGAGAGGTACGTAGCAGATGAGGTTTACTCTTAATAAAAATGCAGTTTTGCAAAAAGTAAGTAAATAAATTAGACTGTTGAAAGTACAGCTTATGAGGCGGTCTTAGGAGTCATTGTGGAGTCAACCACAATCAGACAACATACAGAAGTATGTATAAAGACTAATAGAAGATTAGGTTAGGTGGCACAATGAATTGAGCCAGGTGAGGTTATTCTTAAACTGATCAGCATAGTGGTGAGAACTTGTGTGGACTGTTGTGTGTGATTTTGCTGGTATATTGTAAAAAAAGATATAGCAGCACTAGAGAAAGTGCAGAGAATAGCGACTAGTGTTACCCTGGCAGTGTAGGATATGAACTATGAGGGAAGACTGAAGGAGCCGAGTAAACAAAGATTGGGAGGTGACATAACAGACGTGCTTAAAATTACAAAAGGAATTTAAGAGTTAAAGTCATGTGTTACGTTAAAATGAGTTAATCATCTAGAACACAGCCTTAATGAGTCAAAAAGAGAAATTATAATTTTTAATGAAAGGGATGAGGAGACGAGACATAGTCAAGAAACCGAGTTCATTTGTTAACTGATTAGACGTCAAGATTAAAACATGAGTCAAAATATATACAGTATAAAAAATGCTTTTTAAAAACCTCGCTTATATTAAGTTAAAAAGTGTACTAAAAAGTAAAAAATAAGTCTCTCATACATCACTCGTAAAATAAAAGGTGGGTGCTTTTGCTAAGATTTTAAGAAGTGTTTTTTGAATGTTGATTGATGAAAAGCGCCCACGCTTTCCATACTGGATCGGTCGAGCTCCGGGTTAACGATGACCGCCACCAGTACTGTTAGCCAACAGGGTGCTGGCGGAAATTGGGCTGCTGTTGGAAGAAGAAGAAGAAGGAGAAGAAGAGGGGAGAGACATGTTCGGAGGCAGGAGGAGAGGAGGTAAGTAAAGAGAGTGGAACTAAGGGTAGGAACTTTGAATGTTGGCAGTATTACTGGTAAGGGGAGAGAGTTAGCAGATATGATGAAGAGAAGGAAGGTTGACATATTGTGCGTGCAAGAGACTAAATGGAAGGGGAGTAAGGCCAGGTGGATCGAAGGGGGATTCAAATTGTTCTATCATGGTGTGGATGGGAGGAGAAATGGAGTAGGGGTTATTCTGAAGGAACAGTATGTCAAGAGTGCTTTGGAGGTGAAAAGAGTGTCAAGCAGAGTAATGATTATGAAGCTGGAAATTGGAGGCGTGATGATGAATGTTCTTAGTGCATATGCCCCGCAAGTTGGGTGTGTAATGGGTGAGAAAGAAGATTTTTGGAGTGAGTTGGATGAAGTGATGAACAGTGTACCCAAGGGACAGAAAGTGGTGATTGGAGCGGATTTCAATGGGCATGTTGGTGAAGGGAACAGTGGAGACGAGGAGGTGATGGGTAGGTATGGTGTCAAGGAGGGGAATGAAGAAGGTCAGAGGATAGTGGATTTTGCCAAAAGGATGGACATGGCTGTGGTGAATACAGTTGTGCTTGAAACAACAAGGGTTTGTGAACCCTTTAGAATTTTCTATATTTCTGCATAAATATGACCTAAAACATCATCAGATTTTCACCCAAGTCCTAAAAGTAGATAAAGAGAAACCAGTTAAACAAATGAGGCAAAAATATTATACTTGGTCATTTATTTATTAAGGAAAATGATCGAATGTTACATATTTGTGAGTGGCAAAAGTATGTGAACCTCTAGGATTAGCAGTTAGTTTGAAGGTGAAATTAGAGTCCGGTGTTTTCAATCAATGGGATGTGACAATCAGGTGTGAGTGGGCACCCTGTGTTATTTAAAGAACAGGGATCTATCAAAGTCTGCTCTTCACAACACATGTTTGTGGAAATGTATCATGGCACGAACAAAGGAGATTTCTGAGGACCTCAGAAAAAGAGTTATTTATGCTCATCAAGCTGGAAAAGGTTACAAAACCATCTCTAAAGAGTTTGGACTCCAGTAATCCACAGTCAGACATATTGTGTAAATTCAAGACCATTGTTACCCACTCCAAGAGTGGTCGACCAACAAAGATCACTCCAAGAGCAAGGCATGTAATAGTCGGCGAGGTCACAAAGGACCCCAGGGTAACTTCTAAGCAACTGAAGGCCTCTCTCACATTGGCTAATGTTTATGTTCATGAGTCCACCATCAGAAGAACACTGAACAACAATGGTGTGCATGGCAGGGTTGCAAGGAGAAAAAACATTGCTACTCATCTGGCAGGCTATTGGAAGAATGTTTTGTGGACGGATAAGACCAAAATAGAACTTTTTGGTTTAAATGAAGAGCGTTATGTTTGGAGAAAGGAAAACACTGCATTATAGCATAAGAACCTAATCCCATCTGTGAAATATGGTGGTGGTAGTATCATGGTTTTGGCCTGTTTTGCTGCATCTGGGCCAGGATGGCTTGCCTTCATTGATGGAACAACAAATTCTGAATTATGTCAGAGAATTCTAAAGGAAAATGTCAGTATATCTGCCCATGAACTGAATCTCAAGAGAAGGTGGGTCATGCAACAAGACAACGACCCTAAGCACACAAGTTGTTCTACCAAAGAATGGTTAAAGAAGAATAAAGTTAATGTTTTGGAATGGCCAAGTCAAAGTACTGACCTTAATCCAATTGAAATGTTGTGGAAGGACCTGAAGCGAGTAGTTCATGTGAGGAAACCCACCATCATCCCAGAGTTGAAGCTGTTCTGTACGGAGGAATGGGCTAAAATTCCTCCAAGCTTGTGTGCAGGAATGATCAAAAATTACTGGAAACGTTTAGTGCAGTTATTGCTGCAAAGGGGGGTCACTCCAGATACTGAAAGCAAAGTTTCACATACTTTTGGCACTCACAAATATGTAACATTCGATCATTTTCCTTAATAAATAAATGACCAAGTACTGTATAATATTTTTGTCTCATTTGTTTAATTGGTTTCTCTTTATCTACTCTTAGGACTTGAGTGAAAATCTGATGATGTTTTAGGTTATATTTATGCAGAAATATAGAAAATTCTAAAGGGCTCACAAACTTTTAAGCACAACCGTATGTATTTTAAGAAGAGGGAGGAACATAGGGTTACGTACAAGAGTGGAGGAAGATGCACACAGGTAGATTACATCTTATGCAGAAGAGTTGATCTGAAGGAGATTAAAGACTGCAAAGTGGTGGCAGGGGAAAGTGTAGTTAAGCAGCATAGGATGGTGGTCTGTAGGATGATGTTGGAGATCAAGAAGAGGAAGAGAATGAGGGCAGAGCCAAGGATCAAATGGTGGAAGTTGAAAAAGGAAGACTGCAAGGTTGAGTTTAAGGAGGAGGTGAGACAGGCACTGGGTGGTAGCGAAGTTACTAGACAGCTGGGAAACTACAGCAGATGTAGTAAGGGTGACAGCAAGAAGGGCTGCTTGGCGTGACATCTGGAAAGAGGAAGGAGGAAAAGGAAACCTGGTGGTGGAATAAGGAAATACAGGAGAGTATACAGAGGAAGAGGATGGCAAAGAAGAAGTGGGATAGTTAGAGAGATGCAGAAAGTAGACAAAAGTACAAAGAGATAAGGCACAAGGTGAAGAGAGAGGTGGCGAAGGCTAAAGAAAAGGCGTATGATGAGTTGTATGAAAGGTTGGACACTAAGGAGGGAGAAAAGGACCTGTACAGATTGTCTAGACAGAGGGACTGAGCTGGGAAAGATGTGCAGCAGGTTAGAAACGTACTCACAAGCGAAGAGAGTGTGTTGAGCAGATTGAAAGAGTACTTTGAGAGGCTGATGAATGAAGAGAACGAGAGAGAGAAGAGGTTGGATGATGTGGAGATAGTGAATCAGGAAGTGCAATGGATTAGCAAGGAGGAAGTAAGGACAGCTATGAAGAGGATGAAAAATGGAAAGGCCGTTGGTCCAGATGACATACCTATGGAAGCATGGAGGTGTTTAGGAGAGATGGCAGTGGCATTTTTAACCAGATTGTTTAATGGAATCTTGGAAAGTGAGAGGATGTCTGAGGAGTGGAAAAAAAGTGTACTGGTGCTGATATTTAAGAATAAGGGGGATGTGCAGGACTGCAGTAACTACAGGGGAATAAAATTGATGAGCCACAGCATGAAGTTATGGGAAAGAGTAGTGGAAGCTAGGTTAAGAAGTGAGGTCATGATTAGTGAGCAGCAGTATGGTTTCATGCCAAGAAAGAGCACCACAGATGCAATGTTTGCTCTGAGGATGTTGATGGAGAAGTTAAGAGAAGGCCAGAAGGAGTTGCATTGCGTCTTTGTGGAACTGGAGAAAGCATATGACAGGGTGCCTCGAGAGGAGTTGTGGTATTGTATGAGGAAGTCGGGAGTTGTACAGGATATGTACGAGGGAAGTGTGACAGTGGTGAGGTCTGCGGTAGAAGTGACGGATGCATTCAAGTTGGAGGTGAGATTACACCAGGGATCGGCTCTAAGCCCTTTCTTTTTGCAATGGTGATGGACAAGTTGACACATGAGATTAGACAGGAGTCCCCGTGGACTATGATGTTTGCTGATGACATTGTGATCTGTAGCGATAGTAGGGAGCAGGTTGAGGAGACCCTGGAGAGGTGGAGATATGCTCTAGAGAGGAGATGAATGAAGGTCAGTAGGAACAAAACAGAGTACATGTGTGTAAATGAGAGGGAGATCAGTGGAATGGTGAGGATGCAGGGAGTAGAGTTCGCGAAGGTGGATGAATTTAAATACTTGGGATCAACAGTACAGAGTAATGGGGATTGTGAAAGAGAGATGAAAAAGAGAGTGCAGGCAGGGTGGAATGGGTGGAGAAGAGTGTCAGGAGTAATTTGTGACAAACGGGTATCAGCAAGAGTGAAAGGGAAGGTCTACAGGACGGTAGTGAGACCAGAAATGTTATATGGGTTGGAGACGGTGGCACTGACCAGAAAGCAGGAGACAGAGTTGGAGGTGGCAGAGTTAAAGATGCTAAGATTTGCATTGGGCGTGACGAAGATGAACAGGATTAGAAATGAGTACATTAGAGGGTCAGCTCAAGTTGGACGGTTGGGAGACAAAGTCAGAGAAGCAAGATTGCATTGGCTTGGACATGTGCAGAGGATTGATGCTGGGTATATTGGGAGAAGGATGCTAAGGATAGAGCTGCCAGGGAAGAGAAAAAGAGGAAGGCCTAAGTGAAGGTTTATGGATGTGGTGAGAGAGGACATGCAGGTGATGGGTGTTACAGAACAAGATGCAGAGGACAGAAAGATATAGAAGAAGATGATCCGCTGTGGCAACCCCTAACAGGAGCAGCCGAAAGAAGAAGAAGATATTATTTTCAACTTTTTAGTCTTGGGTTTGTTTTAGTATAATTTTGTAATCAATATTTTAACACTTGCCTTAAATATTTCTTTCCGCTACTAACGCCATCTATTGGTGAAATCTTTAACTATTCTTCATATGAAAATTTCATTTCTTAATTAACATGGATTAAGTGATCAATTAGTGATTATTGATTCGTGTATTGTCATCGGAAGTGAGTAAGTGTGCAAAATTTCAAGTCATTTGGACAATAGGAAGTGAGTTAAATATCGAGTTCAAGATTTGTACCAGTCAACAAACAGGTGAAGTTAAAATAAGCGTGGTAATAAAAATTAAATGTTGTGTAAACAAAAGCAAGGTTTTATACTAGAAAAGAATTAGACAGGAAGAGAACTGCAAACTAACACTGTGTCTTGGTGCATGTGATGGCCTTCAGGTGGTCGCTCCGGTGATGTCACACGTGCCTTCTGGGAATGATCGTCAATGAAACCATGATGCTAAGTGCAGTGCAGAAAAATGCTGTTGTGGGAGGACGATAAAAAAATTATAATTTCCTGGTCAGTGTTCTATCAAAAGTGAATTCTCTGTACAGGAATAACCCTAAAATGTGATGCATAAATGTCAAAAAAGGAATCGACAACTTCTATGAAAGAGTAAATTAAATTCCACATTTTAACTCTCTGGGGCATCGAAATTGTATAGGGGTGATTGTTATGCAAGCATTACAGTCATGACCACCATGCACCCAAAAAAAATTACACCACTGAGCCACTAAGTATTTAGTGTTTCTTGAGACAAAGTTCTGAAGACAGCACAGGGACTGCAAGATCTCGCTTCACGCCCAATTCTACATCTTCAGTGCGAGTGCCTGACAACTTTAACTAGCTCCTAAATAATAATAATACTAATAATTCTTTGCATTTATATAGTGCTTAGCAAGAAAAAACTAAAAACGCATCAGCCTTAAACAAACAAGGTAAACTGGGGCACAAAACATACTTAGAGCTGAAAATGTTTGCTCCTGCATTGTATTCTTAATGGTGTTGTAAAGCGTCTTGTGCTGTTGATGGCTTTATGCTGGATAAAATGAAGGTGGATTGAGAGGGAAGGGGAGTTTGCCAAGCATGGCCCATGTCGATTTCTTTGTGAGTAAAATGGGATCTTAGCCAGCAGTTATTCAGTAGAAATGAACATCTGGATATCTCTCATAACTTGCATTTTACAGACAGTAAGTATGACCGGCCACATAATATTATAATATAGTTTGTTTCTTTTTTGTGTTTGTTTATTTGGCATATTAAACAAGCACTTTGAGTTGGCTGCATTGATGCAATGTTTAATTTTAATTAATAAAATAAATCTACATTTGACCAGACACACATATTTTAATATTTAATATTAAGTCTGAAGGAAGTCACATCTTATTTCCCAGTGTTTTACTTTCTTCATGATGTCAAAAAGTGTGACAGTGTGCTTAATCTGATTGGATCTCTTCTTTTTGCTACCTGATGAGAATCAAGGGGCAGTGAACTGGAAAATGGACGCCAAGGGTTTTATTGAAAAACGGTGAAAGCAGGTTCAGAATGTAAAATGCTTGTAAAACTTGAACATCTTCCAGCTTGGCTTTTTGAGTAACGAAATGAATTTTCATATATTACACAAAACAGCTGTGTAGACTCTTTGTTGTTTAAATCATCTTTAAAAAATTGCAAAATTTCCTTTGCCTGTATTTCTCCTGGGAATCCGTCCTTTCCCTGCAGTGACAAGTCCATGATGAAATGTACAATTACATCATTTGGAAAAACAAAATTCAAGATAAACATTTATCCTGCCATAGGCTGGGTCTTTTTTGATCTTCTGAAGCTCCTATACTGCTAGAATTTAAACCACTTTCACATATGGCAGACATGCTGACCAGAAGTCGATCAGCATGGCACTGAAAATCACCTTTACTAGGAAATCCTGTGAACATCACGCATGAGGGAGTGTATGAATGGCATAAACGTGTTATCAATCTAAGCCAAATACATCATACAATCCCCCATTGTCATTTCAATAACACTGAAAGACAGGAGAACTGCCAGAATTTCTTTAATAATAAAGTGGTTGTCAAAACAAGCCATAATTGGACATTGTCATTTATGAAATATTTAATAAAGCTGTTCACCTGCACTAATCACTTTAAATTTCACATTCAAACAAATGGCTTTCAATCTTTCTTGGGCTTTTCCAACTATTTCACAATCTTTTTGTGACCATAATGATAAGAATAATGAGAGGTGCCGAACACACATGACCAGAACCCACAAGTACACCTCTCTGCAGCCTGTGGATCCAGTGACGCCCCACTCAGCAGGCTGCCTTGAGGATTCCGGGGTCTCTGAATGCGACATCAGCTGAGAGGATGACTGAGATTTGGGTACAGCGGCACAGGTTGGAAAATCCTCCCAGATTCAGTCTTTATTTACGTGATTATGAACTTTATTGTGGTTCATAAGATGAAAAAGAACATTAAAAGAAATGTTGTAAAAAATGGTAGTTTGTAAAGTAGGGAAGCCATTATATATACATAAATAATATATTTATTACATATGTATTGTATATAGGCTTATAGGGTCATTATTCCCATGTGAAATCTTCTCCCAAGGCGCAGGTTGCCTCAGACTCCTTGAATTTTGCTAACTTCATTTTAACCTCCCAAGCCTTCCAGAGCTTGCTACAGAGAGGCATCCCCAAAACATGAATCTGCCACCACCATGCTTCATGGTGGAGATGGTGTGTTTTTGATAATCTGCAGTATCTAGTCTGATGGCCAAAAAGCTCAATTTTGGTCTCATCAGACCATAGAACCTTCTTCCAGTTGTCTTCAGAGACTCTGGCAAATTCTAGCCAAGATGGCATTTGCATTATTTTTAACAGTGTTGCCACACTACCATAAATTTGTGACTGGGGAAGCAACAGTTGTAGTATGTGCAGTCTCTCCAATCTCAACATCTTTTAAAGTGCTCTGGGTGGCTTTCTTCACTAGTTTTCTACTTGTGTGATCAATCAGTTTTTGAGGATGGCTGTGCCACTCTTTCCATTTTGTAATTATAGATTTAACTGGACCCCAATCCCTTGGCTTGTGCTTTTCTAATACCTTTCCATGAAGGTGCCTGGAGTGCTCTGTTGTCTTCATTGTGTAGATGTGGTCACCATACTGACTTACCACAAGTTGGATCTTCCAGATAAGTTGCATTTATACTGCAATCAAAGGAAACACCAGACTGGTGCTCTCTATTTAAGTAATTCTGGGACTTCCTGCAGAAATTTATAGAACTAGTAATGGTCTTAGATGTGTCATATTAAAGGGATTTATACTTTTTTCATCAACTGTTTTGTTTTTTACCTGCCGAACAGCTGCAGAATGGTTAATGGATGAATCTCTGTAAACAGCAGTGAAGCACAGTGTCGGTTCCCTGCACAGTTTGGACTGCACTTCCACAAACGTAGTTGGTGATTTGAACAAAACTCCAAAATCAGTACATGCAGATTCTGATCCATCAAACAATACCAGGCAGGTGTTGGTCCCAACATCATTCTGCAGCATGACAATACGAGACACACGGCCAAAATCATAAAAACTACCTACAGTGAAAACAGGGAATCCTACAACAGATGGTACAGTACTCACAGAGCTCTGATCTCAACATCATTGAGTCAGTCTGGGATTAAGTAAGACAGTCAAAGTCTGCAGTTGAACTGGGGCAAGTGAACAACTGACCACGTGAGAACCTTCAGAAACTGCATGCAAATGGAGAATTTATATTGTTTTTAAGACAAAGGGTCATCACACCAAATATCCATTTCATTTTTTTTCTGTTTGCTGCACTTTCTAGGCAGTTTATTAATATATAAAAACATTAATGGTATGTTTTTGGAAAAAAAAAATTCTGCTTTACAGCATTTTTCCTCAAGAGCCTAAGACATTTGCACTGTACTGTATATATGTCATACTTGAAGACCGTCATTGCTGATCTCATTACCTGAACATCTCATATGATACGACTCGAATATTTCAGGGTATGTCTGTTCAGCAGAGTTTCATATTTCCAAATTATCACAAGCTTGAACATTTTCTGGCAGCAAATAATGTTTCGACTGATGGACACTTGCAAAGACTTTTCAGGTATGGCGAGTTCAGCTACAATCTCAGTTGTTTTATTTCTTTTTTTCCAATTTGTTGGGGTCTGTAAAACACACAAGTTGTCTCTCATCTGTTTGTCAGGTCCAAAACACTTACGGTGCGTATTCCTCGTTGCTGCATTAAATGCTTAGTACTTTTGGGTGAGTGCTCATTGGTTGTTAGTTCTCAAACACACACAAGCCCACCCCATGATGTAAGACACTGTTTGATTTTGTCAGGATAGGTCAAAGACTGGTTGGAGTGAGCCATTGGACATGTCAGACTACATGAAGAGCGCCACCACAACTGCTTCCGTCTTGCTAAGATTATGTAAATAAAGTCTATAATGGAAAATCGCAAAAAAAGTTTTGTAATTTGACATGGCAAAGTGTTTCCAGTGCTAGAAGGACACAGAGGATCGGTAGGGTTAAGAAGGGCCTTCAGTATTAAAGAAGAACCTACACTGGTTGTTTTCTTCCAGATGCCAGTGTTTTCAAATATCCTCCTCCCTTAAGGATACCTGGACAGATTTGTTTTGTGTGGTAACAATTTTTTTTTTTTTTTGTACTCGTTTCTAAAGTGTTTTTCACCAGATAAAAGCAATAAAAAGCAAATGACTGCACAGATCAAAGCAAAGCTTTTGCTGGAATTCAGCACAACGAAAACCTATTCGTCTTAAAGATAAGTCTTAAAGATAACACATCGAGTCTGAGAGGCTGATGAAAGACAGAGCAATAGAAAGCAAAAGCCTGCAACCACTTAGTGATCAAGAAAATCCAAAAACTAGCAATCAAATTTAAAATCAGAACACTTCAAACATTTACAATGAAAGATCAACCCAAGGTGACTCAAGGGTACAGCATGCAGATAAAATTCTAGATGGCATCTGAAAAGTTATGGAAGGGAGAGGTGGACAAAACGAGACTGTCAGAGCAGAGATGGTAAAAATCACAGGATGACAGCCCCCTGTTGATCTTTTAGAGAGGTCTTTGGAATGCTGTTACTTCACTAGTCATTTCACTATGGTATTTTTACCCCTGGTCTGCTTACATCTGCACCCTTTCCATTCTTTTTTGCTCAACCTGGAGACTGTCTTGTGCTGAGTTTATTGTTCTTGCTTTTTATTACTAGCAGTGTAGGGATGTAGAGCAGGTTCAAGATGGGGACATTTCCTCAAGAACAAACACTAGGAAGATTTTCAGTATAAATAATGTGTGTGCGAAGTATCATATACTACTTAGTATGATGAGGACATTGTTCTGCCTCATGGGCGGAGTGAGAGTGATATGATACAGACCAGCTCACTAGCAGTCTTGGGTAGCGGAGGGTGGGCATTATTATAGGCTCCCATGGTAACTGCCAAAAGAGTTCTACAACTCCTAAATCAGCTGTCTCTTGCTCTTTTTAATCCACTCATGTAGATGTTGGAGCAACAATTTGCCAAGGTCAAGAGGATTGTCTTGTAGAGTATAGGTAGTGTCACGCACACAGCTAAAGGGCTCAAAAAAGGATAACTCCATGCCTGACCAGGGGGTGACAGAGTGCACTGATCCTTTCTCTTTTTCCTCGGCAGACCGACCATGGGAAATTCCACCTGGGCTCAATGTCGTCACTTCCGGTTCTGGGCCCAATGACATCACTACCAGTTCCGGCCCAAATGACATCACTTGCGGTTCCTGCCCAGATGACATCATTTCCCTTACCTGGCTTTAAAACCGCCATGTTTTGTCTGTCTGTTTTGGTCTAATGTCTGTTAAAACCATTTCGAGCAAATCTTTGCTTTTTGACAGCCTGTTTTCAAGCATATGGGTGGCAACCCCCAAACCTTTTTTCTGCGTTGTCTGAATCATTTCACCGTTGTTTCAGCTTTGTACCCTCAATAGCTAATGCCACACTTTCCATTCACGTTTACAACACATCGACAACACGCTCTGTTTTGGGGATTGTTGAAAGTCATTGCAGATAAATAACTCAAAATCTTTGGAGTGGTGATGTGTAAAGTAATCAAAACTTGTAGTAACTTTCCCGAGTATCTCTTTCTTTATCCACCTCAGTGGTTGTCGCCGCTCATGTGTCTCGTGTGTCTGGCATGGGTCCTGCAGTTAAACTAAATACATCCCTTCCTATAGGATGAGCCTCATCTTTAATGACAAAGAAATTAAATCACAAAAAGGTTGAATTGGCATAAGACATCTTAATTTGGGTTGTTCATCAGAAATGCAATGATTTACTTCATGAAGTATTTTGAAATTTGAAATTTGACTTTGTCATTTAGAGAACTAGAGTTCTATAGAGGGCTAGACTCTTAGTAAAGGCCTAAAAATTTAGGATTTAATGACATATTTGTAATCACTGACTTTGAAATAGTTGAAACAATATCTGACATGCCTATGTTTGAAATTTGTCATTTTTAATCTTTTGGGAGTGGCTGTTAAGAGTGTCAGGACCACCAGGACAGAGTCAAATATCCAAAATACCAGCAACCTCGAAAGAGCATAAAACAACACTCCACATGCTTATATTACTGATTCTCATTTTTAGAGGTTTTGTCAACAGGACTAATTTTGACCCCTTGTATCCCATTTGGGTGAATCCCTGTGGTTGGTTAAAGCGGCACAAACAACATTAAACCCTTCTGATCATTTTTACTGAAGATACGTTTTAGTTTGCTCTTTATCGCAAGGTTGTAATTTCCTGCAAAAAATATGGTCCAAAATGTCCTACAAATGAGGGTTTTTAGGTCTAAAGAAATAGAAATAAGGAGGAGCCCAAAAAGCTTGACATCTTGTATAATTAGACATCAAGAAGAGTCGGATGGAATATCATATTTGAAGGGTTTCATATATTAATGAGTCAGGAGGTGTTGGACAAAAGATACTGAGGTAATATCAAAGCGTTCAGAACTAATTCTTAGGAACACAAAAGCTAAAACAAAAGAGTTAACAAAAATGAGAAACTTATAAACAAATATTTATACATTTTTTTTTGAGACAGTAAGAATGAAAAAATATTCTCCATATTAACAAACCAACACTATAGTCAGAAGGCCAGGTAGGGAAGGAAAGCAAAAACCTGTGGAGAAGATAAACCTGCAGGGGTTACAAAGCAAAAAAGAGCACCGAGCCGTTTCTAGGTATTTTAATAGAATCATCCTTCATTATCTGACTATAATTCATTCTTGAAAAACAGGATGTTAAAAATCTATTTTCTGTTATTTCAAAGAGGAAAAAATAATGAAGCATTCCCGGCCCATCAGAAAACCCCCAACAAATTTCATTAAACATTATAAAACATCATCAATCCCTGACGTGTCCATGATAAAAGAAATATTTCATAAGTCAATTATCTAATCAAGAAACTGTTAATGGGGTCTTTCATGGAAATATTTTTGCATGTTACCCTATGTTTGGGATACGAGCAGAAGAAACACGGTCTTCACTATTGTCATACAGAGGAAAGGCTTGCCTGCCAGGTGAGCTTGTCTTAAAGTAAAATATAGTTCTGAAATTTATCTAAAGATAAAAAACACTACTTTTCAATTGCCTTCATTTTTTTTTACCATTTTTGGGTTAATTTTTCAAAATTTCATAGAAATGAAGTAATAATGCAGTCACTGCACAGGCATGTCTTGAAGTATCATATTGGAACACAGCCTGGACAATACAGGATGATCCTATTTTGACTCAGTGGCTTATAAAAAATACAAAATGAAATCTTGTTGCCATTCTAGGCCTGCCTATAGTCTCTCGGGTAGGGTGACTTGTACCTCTTCTCACTTTTCGTCACTTACTGTCTTACACGCACAGCAATGTTCTCCATATCACCTTCTGCCCAGCATACCTCCCTTCTAGAGGTAACCGAAGGTTGTGGCACCTGACATCACTGGTGATTGGTACTTAAGCGTAGAGCCCCTTTGGCATTGGACACTGGATAGCTCAATAATGATAAAGAAGGACAAGAGGAGTACTGTCTTTCTACTTTCTCGTATAAGATTTTGATGAATCTCGACGTTTTAGGCCTCCCTGAGTTTGAAAATACCATTTTTGGAATTATGTCTGTACCAGTAACGGCACAGTGCATGATAACGTGCAGTGAATACAGTTGACTTGAACATTCATAGTTTTCATACTCTTTCTCTGTACGCTTAGCATTTATTTGCTCAGAGGTTGATGTGCTTGCTGCTTCCTGAGCAGCTCTTCTTTTCTCCACCCTAGTGGCCCGCTTCTTCTCTTCTTTTGTCGCCATCTTTTCACGTTAAAACTGATTAAGTCAGTGTTCGTGTTGCAATTACTTAGTACGTTTTCCTTAATATTTCACTTAAGCTGGCACTTAAGTATTCAATCTGCATCAAGATGGATTTAAATATGAAGAGGTAGGGGAAGTGACAGCGAAGGTGGTAGGGATGAGAACGGCGCCTGTACAAATGCGCTGCCTGGCCGCCCTGCTGACCGCTGCTGAGAGTTTCTACAATAAAATAAAATAAAAATGAAAAGAGGAATAACCTTGGAGGTCAATCATCACTGAAAACCAGATAGTAGATGTCACGTAGTATATGTGTACCAAATTTCAGGTGAATAGTTCAAACGATTTGCGAGCTACAGGTGATTTAAAATCCTGGACAGACAAACGGACAACCACGGTAGCGAATTATATTAAAAGGTATCTGTCTGTGTGGGTATGTAAATACAATAACTTGAGAACACTTTCACTTAGGTCAACCAAGTTTTGCATACAAGTATTAGGTACAAACGTAGCTTTCTATCAACTTTTTGGCTATTTCCGTTAACCGGAAGTGGTGCTTTAGAGCTGCAGAGTCTGATTTATCCATCTTTACTTTTATAATAATTGTTCAATATATCATTCATTTGATTTGATTTGTTGTTGAATGTTCTTTAATGTACATAATATAAAATTGCAGTTTACTTCTCAAATATCCATCCTCATATCTGAGTATACGATAAAGTCTAGGGGAGAGCACTTCCAATTTTTTGTTCTGGAATTCTAGTGCTTGTCTTACAGTTTACCTCTGGATTGTCTGTCTTAAGAACACAGAATATAAGAAATTTGGCAAACAAGAGGAGACCATTCTGTCCATCAAACTAATAGCTAAGCTGTCCCAATTTCTCATTCAGATTCTCCTTAAAGGTTGTCCAGGTTTCTGCCTCAACTACACGTCTCAGTAGTTTGTTCAAGATTCCCTACAACTCTTTATGAGAAGAAGTGCAAACTGATAAGGTTTATTGGGATTCATCTGACTGTTCACGACTCAAAGTTCCGGTCTGCATCATCAAAGCATCTGCTGGACTTATTCATTTATTCATTTGTTTATTGCTTTCATTGTAATTGTATTTTTGTGTTTTTTAAAGTAAAATTTACATCACTAATTTATTACATTTTTCTTTATTTATAGCCAACATTTATTTTGTGTCTCTGTGGGAGTGGAGTGGACTTGGCTAGAAATGATCCTGACAGTTTACCATAAGAAAAAAAGAATGACTTTGCTTCATTATGTGTGAGTCTGTAGTGGACAGACCACAACATGATTCAGCCTAAGGATGACTTCTAGATCCTGATTCAGTCCTGGTGTGATTATCTGTAAGTACTTAAAAGTGCATTTTCCAGACCTAGGACAGATTTCTACTGTTGTCTGCTAACCTGAAGGAATGGCACAGGTGTCCTACCACTCCACCATCTCCCATCTCTCTCTTTCTCTCAGTGGTCAAGCAGCCCATACATTGGATCACCTGTCCTTTGACATCCTGGGTGAACTTCTTCAGATGAGTTCCCCTCTCTCCTTTAAGTTGGTGCCATTTAGGTCTCTATGAGGCATCCTGTTAATTCAAGGTCTACCTCCCTGTGGTGGTCCCTGCCTTTTCACATTAGCATGAACAGCTGCCCTCTTCTTGGCCTTGTGGGTCTCACTCATCTTGTAGAAGCTCTCTGTAGAGACTTTACAACTGCTGCAAAAAACATTTGGGTTGTGCCCTGCCTGTGGAGACAACCTGGACACCTCATCACTGTGTGGTGTGGTGGTTAAGATTATCGGTGACAAAGTATAACCATGAGCAAATCACCTTTCCTGCCTGTGTTCCAATTGGAAAAATGAAAGTAATGTCACCAATTGTATCTCAGATGCGTTAAGGTGCCTTGGATAAAAGTGACTTAACACAGTAATAATAATAATAATAATAATAATAAATTCTATCTACAATAAAATATCAAAGAGCGTTGACAAATACAGGTCAGTCCTTACGATTCAGGGGTGGATCCATCTATTTGTGGGTTTGTTGTTAATAATTAAATGGAATATATCTTGCGAGTTTTGCAACCTACTGTGAAAAACTGCAGATGAAACTGTAGTAGTGCTATTTAAATGGACTGCAAATCCCAGCAACCTCGGGAACACTATGTCATTGGACAGCTTCAGGGTTGCTGCAATGGCTGCTGGGTGAAAGATGAGGGAGCTAGTTTTAAAAGTGAGCCATAAGAAGTTGACAGGATTGCGGACAGCCATGTCCTTTTTGTTTCAATGCTTCTCTCCACAATTGGATTACAATTACGCCCATTGGATTACTGTCTTCTTTGGATTTATGTTCTTGTCCAGTCCCCACTTGTCTGTGTGATTTCATCTGGGTTGGAAAACATCTTTGTCTGGAAGAACTCCCAACTTCTACAACTCTTCACTTACATCAACATCACAGTAGGACAAAACTTTACATAACATTCAGCTGGCTGTTCACAGGGGATTTTATTTCATAGCTACACCATCATCAGCTTTTGCAGAAACTGGCCTGAATCATGAGTGTTTAATGTTTATCATTTTGTGTTTAGTGTTATGTTGGATTTCTTTCGGTATCTGTAATATTATTCATTTTGGCCATTTATTACCTAAAACATACACACAACTTTATTATAATCAATAAGAGAACTGGTGAACTACACACATTGTCTGGGGAACTCCACTGATCTTTGCCTCGGCAGCCAGCGTCACACAAGTGTTTGTTTGTGCAGCGATTGTTCTATCTTGTGCTTCTTGCAAATTTTTGCTTCTTATTTAGTGCAATAATTATGGGCCCAAAACATATTTGGAAATTGGTCCTGTGCCAATAACTCCTGTGAACCAGAAAGAAAAACTGGATTTTGAAATAAGAAATTTAAAAAATAAATAGAACTGTGAATAAAGGCAGAGCCAAACAAACAAACAGATTAGACAATAAATCTTTGCCCTAATGCCACATTGGGCCTGACTGAACAGTCAATCAGTCCATGGCTGACCATTAGTGTGGCTCAACAGTTTTCTAATCTACCAAAGCGCCACGGGAACAGGCCCCAAGTTGCGTGTCTCTCTCTGGCTCCTTCTTTCTCTGTCTTTTCTTTTCCTTTGGCCTTTCATCCTCCCATTACTAAGCCTTTTCACCCCCAGCATTGCATATTTAGGCACTGGCAGGAGGCCCTTCTGCAATATCCTTAGATAATATCCTTAGATTAGCTTTAGAAGTCATGCATGAATCATAAAGTCTCTGGGGCCACCAGGTCCCCCACCCTGAGCTCGATTTAAAGAGCTAGTCACTTGTCTGATGTAAGCAGGACTCCGCTGTTACTAACTGTGAGGCCAACTGGTTACCTTCCAGCATCTTGTGCACATTTTTCCTTCTGATCCACTAAACTCTACTTCTAAATTTGTTTTCTTTTCATTTCTCTGTCTCTCTCACTGTGACCTTCACTTTATATCCTTTCCTGGTGTTAACTTCTAGAGCAATAGTAGAAACCTTCTTAGGGTTGGACCTCTACCAAAAAATCCTGGTACTAACATGCATTGTTGTCCTCCCGTGTCCCCTGGTTCTTCTGTAGCCCTGATGCCAGACTAACTCTTAAACACATAAACACTCCTGTACTTGCTACATCCTAGCATGGCTCTATTTGCCTCTTTTGGAGTTCCCTGCAGCCATCTATTATGAGCACAGTTAGTCTTGTTATTTTAGAAGGTGAATGGATGGCTGTGCACACGACAAATGGAGGTCCCTCTCTGTAAGTAATTATCTAAATTCTAGGCCCCTGGTAAACACGATAGTGGGGATTTCACTGGTGCCACCTAGCAGCACCTAACTTACGAAAGATCTGGGGCTACATGTTGCGGTGAATATTCCGAATAAATAATTCGTCACAATAACAAAACAAAGTTTTGGGGACCATGCCCGTATATTGTCGTTCAGACAATAATGAAAAAAGAAATGATTCAAAGTCTTAAAGCACAATGAACAATTTTACTTGGAACAAAATAGCGGTTATATAGTAAAAGGAGATCATATGACAGGAACTGGTTGGCAGGAAGTGACGCTGCAGCAGGAACCGGAAACAACGTCATCATGATGGGCCGGAAGTGAGGTGATTTGTGGGAGCCGGAAGTGACGTCATCAAGGTTGGCCGGAAGTGACGTCATCGCGACCATTTTGGAAACTGGACATTGCTGGAATTATTTTTCTTCATGATTTCTGTCGATGAAAAGAAGTTCAGGTAAGTACCACGTGATGACCCCTTATCTGGTGATATTTCGCTCACCTTTAGGTTCTTTGACTGCCTCCTAATCGCACATGTGTGACAATGTATACAACTTACTTACTCTTGGAAATGTGTATTAGTTACTTAAGCAAAAGTTGGGATTTGAAAAACATGAACTTGGTGTGAAAATTGGCTTAACATTATGAAAAATTTCAACAATCTGCATTTTAGAGACACCAGGCAATATTGTATTGCATATATCAATGATGCATCAATCACATTCAGATACTCACAGGCAGCAGACATGTCTCATTTTCAATGTTGGTAGTAACACCTAATGCATATGCTGGATGTTAATTTTCTTAGTGTGTAGTGTGAGGGATGGAATGACTGGGGTAGAGAGCATGCACAGGGCATTATCTTCCCTGGAGCACTAGGTGGCAGCCTCTCTGGGTTGCAGCAGTGCCTCAGATACCCACAATAGCATCATGGGACATAGAATTCTTTGGCACAGCCCTATTGGGCTCAGTGGGTGCCGTCAGGAGGTACTACAGGGACTGGGGAGCCCTACTTCATGGAGTTTCCATTTCACATGTAAGTGCTTTCGGAACATGTCTATGGAGCACCGGAAGAGATAAAAGGAGCTGCCTGCCTCACGTGGACAAGCCAGAGTTGGGTGGAAGGAGGACAAAAAGCTTTCGAGGAAGAGTGGAGGAGGCAGTGAAAGAGTGACCGAGAGAGAAGGGGAAAAGAGTTATTGTGTGTTACTCTGCTTATTGTACTTGTGGTTATGATGTGGGAAACACTTATTGGAAACGTTTCCCACAATAAAAGACTGTTTGTGCCTTTTCACTTGTGTCCTTGCCTGTTTGTGTTGGGTGTTTGGGGAGCTGGAACGCCCCCTGGTATCCACAGTAGTCTGTTTTGTCTTTTAAAAGGGTATGCTGTGTGATGCACAAGATAACTAGCAATGGTAATGTTACCAAGAAGCCTGCCACCACACACAACATGACCAGCTCAGGAATGACTGTGAGATTCTTCACCAGTTAGCCATTTCACTCTGAAAAGCACCTGTCTCTGTAATGTAGGCTCCAATTCAGCACACAACTTCAAGAGGATGGCTCTAAGAAGTCTAAATCAGCTTATAAGCCAGTAAGTCATCATCATGAGCCAAAAAACCATTGCAATCCCTGAAAACTTATTCCTTGTGTAGCCCAAAACAACAGCTGTGTAGCTCCACAAAGGTTTGCCGCAATATGTTGAATTATGCAGCACTACACGACATAGCGAAGAGACATGGGATGCTATGCCACCTGAGACAGGCCAAGATGAGTGCAGCGATAACCCAGACCCTGTTTCTCAGGACATCAGCGCAGTGGTATTTTAAAGACGTTTGGGCATTGAAAGAGACTTGTGTGTAGTGCATTATTGGCTTTTACTTACCAAAATTCATTTTATTTATGTGTCATCTCTAAAGCGTTCAACTCAGTTGATCGAGCTGCCCTTTGGGACATCCTGAGGGTTCGCGGGATCTCCTCAAGGTTGCTGGATATCATGGCTGGCCTGTAAACTGGTGCTGTGAGTGCTGTGCAGAGTGGAGGCAGAACCTTTGTGTTTTTCCCAGTTGATTCTGGGATTCGTCAGGGTTGTGTTCTCGCTCCTACTCTGTTCAATGCTTGTATGGACTGGGTGTTGGGCAAGGTCGTGGGGTCCAGCAGCTGTGGGGCATCATTTGGTGAAGAAAGATTCATGGATCTTGACTTTGCTGACGATGCTGTGATCTTCGCGGAGTCAATGGAGGTTCTGATCGGAGTGCTTGAGAGACTGAGTGAGGAGTCTGAGTGCCTGGGCTTGCGAGTATCCTGGATAAAAACCATGATCCAGGCCTTTAATGACCTCTTGGGCACAGCCATCAGCAGTGTGTCTGTTTGTAGAGAGAGTGTCAACCTTGTCGAGAGGTTTACTTATCTCGGCAGTGACATTCATATTTCTGGTGACTCTTCCTATGAAGTCAGTAGACAGATTGGTAGAGCATGGGGGTGATGAGGACACTGGAAAGGGGTGTGTGGCGCTCCCGATATCTATGCAAAAGGACGAAGGTGCAAGTCATTAGAGTCCTGGTGCTTCCTGTCTTGTTATATGGTTGCGAGACATGGACGCTATCCAGTGACCTGAGATGAAGACTGGACTCCTTCAGTACCGTCTCTCTTTGGAGAATCCTTGGGTATCGTTGGTTTGACTTTGTGTCGAATGACCGGTTGCTGATGGAGTCCTGAATGAGGCACATTACCTGCATTGTGAGGGAGCGTCAGTTATGGCTCTACAGCCATGTGGCGCGTTTCCCTGAGGGTGATCCAGCTCATAAGATTCTCATTGTAGGGGACCCGAGTGGCCGGACCAGGCCAAGGGGTCGCCCATGTAACACCTGGCTGTGGCAGATAGAGGGTCATTTCCAGAGGGTGGGACTGGACAGTGTATCTGCCTGGGGGGTTGCCAACCAGGATCCTGAGTTGTTTCATCGTGTAATGGGTGCAGCAACGCACTGTACCAGTGCATGCTCCCCAACATGACTTGACTTGACTTGTGCTCTCAGCACTCAGGTACTGTTTCCTGCTCCCATTCTTGTTTCTTCTTTTATTAGTGAATTCCACAGAGAGAACATCAAAAAAGAATGTTGTTGTGGTTCTTCACTTCAGTCAGTAATACCTTTAAGTTCACAGTTACTAAAGTTTCATTTTCTGTGATCTTCCATGGTTTTAATGAAAGACCTCACTCAGGAACATGGCCAAATTTATATGATGATTAGATCATGAGGTGTTTTTTTAAGCCATACATGATTACTGGAGGGAGGCGATGGTGAGTGACAAAAGCGAGTATATGAGCGCAGATTTTTAACTTGATTTGAGACTCATAAAGAAACCCAACATGGCACTTGACATACATACAGTTTTACAAATTTTTGTGCACATGATGTTTTTACCTTTTGAGCAAACACACAATTGTGGCATGAAAAGATTTTCTACAAGAGGACCCTGAACTCTACTGTTCAATACCTTCCCGTTTACTATGAAATATTTCATTTTGTGTTGTTTGCTATCTTTGCCAAAGAATACAAACTGGATGTCTTAAAAGTAAAGTTAATTTCTAGTCAAATGTAACACAATATTCTAGAAATTAATGTTACAGATAAATACATTCATTTATTATCTGTACCTACTTTGTGCAGATTTATGGCAGGTTCCAACTCTGGATGGAATGCTAAAGTTCTCAAATGACCTAAATATGTCAGTCTGAAGACACGTCTTACATGAAGAACATTCGTCTACTGGGCTCGATGCCCAAAAGATGTGATTTGGGAAAGTATTTCTATAAAAGAAGGCAATTTGGTCAGCGAGCATAAACTGTGAACATTTATAGAATGGAACTTATTATCTCCAGTCTGTTGTTTCCCTTGAGAGGCTGTTTAATTTACTGTGATGTTATTGCGAAGGGCGAGTTTCAAATTATAACTATGTTTTGTCTGGGTCTGAAGTACTTGTAGGATGGAGGTTGAGTTCACGGCATTAGACACATTCTTTTAAGTGTGTTTAGGAGGCCATTTGATTTGTAATGCTGTAAATATCTTAAGGAAAAAAGTAAAATGACTAAACATTTGAAGACTAATTTATTTATAAAGTTTTTTTTCCACAGGATTTTGTATTCTATGAGAAAGTATTCTAACATGCATCAGTGAATGCATTACAAATGGCACAACAGCACTGTCTGCCAAGCTTCAATTGAATTTATTTCACTGGCCCTTAGTCTTCAGCATTCACAAAGTCATATTTATGTCACTAGCAGACCAATACTATAATGTCTCTTAAATAATTTCACTGGTATGTAATTATCAGTATAACATAACATACTGAATACCCGCGTAATCCAATTCAGGTTTGTAGGGGACCACAGCCTATTCTGGCAGAACCAGGAGCAGCCCTGGATGGTGGGCCAGTCCATAGGAGGGCCCCCACACTCTCAGACTTTCGAATGGAGCTGATTTGAGATCACCATTTAACCTAACTAGCATGACACAGACATGGAAAGACCATGAGAAATACACACTGCTGGAAATAGAATACATACTAAGAATACTGGATCTGTGAGGTATCCGCCATTCTCACTTTGCTGCCAGTGTTGTCAATAATGACTTCAAAATTTGGTCGGAAATTTTCTATTTACACTTGGCTCAGAATCGTTAAGATCTTAAGGCTGGGCGTTCATTCGCTTCCAAAGTTACATTATTCAGCCATTCACCATCACTGCTCTCTTTGTGGTTTCAACTCTGTCAATGTCAACTTTATTTATATTGCACATTTAAAACAACATCGGAATGCTGTGGTCAAAGTGCTTTACAATAATAGATTTAAAGAAAAACATACAATTAACATGAATAACATAAATAGAAATAAAATATATGAACATAAATAAAACAAATAATAAATAGAAGTAATGTTTTATAATCACAATGAGGAAACCATCAGTATTACTGAAGGTCACAAAGCAAGTGAATAGAAATGAGTCTTTAGTCTCATTTTGAACAGTTCAATTGTAGATGACTCCTTTATGTGATGAGATAAAGAGTTTCACAGGCGAGGAGCAGCAGCTGCAAAAGCCCTGTCCCCCTTAGTTTTACACTTGGTACGAGGGACAACAAGAGACAACTGACCAGAAGATCTAAGCACTCTGGATGGCTGGTATAAAGCAAACAATTCAGATAAATAGGCAGGAGCAAGTCCATGTAAAGATTTTAAAACAAGCAACAAGATTTTAAAATCAATTCAAAAACTGACCAGCAGCCAGTGTAAAGAAGCTAAAATAGGAGAAACAGAATCAGACTTTCTTGCCCCAACCAGAAAGTGAGCGGCAGCATTCTGGACCAACTGTAACCTGTGCATCAGAGATTTATTAATCCCATAATACAGCGAGTTGCAGTAATCGAGACGAGAAAAGATAAAAGTATGAGTAGCTTTTTCAAGATCCCTAGAAGATAAAAAGGCTTGATCTTACCTAATAGATGAAGCTGGAAAAAGCAACTCTTGACTACAGAATTTACTTGTTTCTCAAAAGAGAGGTTACTGTCAAAGATAACACTAAGATTGCGGACTTGAGGTTTGCAAAAGACAGAGAAAGAGCAGAGAAGTCCAAGACCAATTTGGGCTTTAGCTGATGGACCCATTATAAGCACCTCCGTTTTATTTTGATTCAGATCAAGAAAATTATTAGCCATCCAGGATCTTAGTTCAGAAAGACAGTTGTGGAGTTGATTTATTGCAGAGTTGCAGACGGGAATATAAACCTGTGTATCATCAGCATAGCAGTGAAAAGAAATGTTAAATTTCCTAAAAATAGCTCCAATAGGGTGAAGGTATATAAAGAATAAAATAGGACCCAAAATGGATCTCCGAGGAACACCATAATTAAGAGGAGCCGTAGACTAAAAAGAGGAATTTAAAGTCACTGAAAGTGTCTACCAGTTAAATAAGACCTGAACCAGTTAAGAGCAGCCCCTTTAAGCCCAACAAGATGTTCAAGCCGCATCAGCAATATCTCGTGGTCAATAGTGTTGAAGGCATTTGACTGGTCAAGGAGGACAAGGACTGCAGCGCCACCTGAGTCAGTAATAATAGAGATGCCATTGAATACTTTAAGGAGGGCCGTCTCAACACCATGATAACACCTAAAGCCATATTGGTAGATCTCAAATAAATTATTGGCATTAAGGTGATCAACCAATTGATTATAAATAATTCTTTCTAATATTTTTGCCAGAAGTGGCAATTGGGAAATCGGGCGAAAATCGGCCAAAACTCCAGGATCTAATTCTGCCATTTTTAGACCGGGTATGCACTGCAGCTCTGGTGTTCCTTCATCACAAACATTCAAATCCTGATGCAGCGGCAAGAAAAAGTAAGTGAACCCTTTTGAAATAACCACATTTAAGTATAAATCTCCCTTAAAATATGGTCTGAACTTCATCTAAGCTACAATAATGAACAAACATTTGTCTAATTTAACAAATAAAGCAAAATTACTGCATTGTTCCTATACATACTGAATACTGTAGAATGGATTAAGTATGTTCACCTTCAAAACAATAAAATCTACCTTTTGGAGTAGTTTAGTCAGAGCTCAGAACTTATCCCGATGGAGATGCTGTGCAATGACTTCAAGAGGTTCACACCAGACATCCTAAGAATATGGCTGAATTGAAGCAGGTCTGTAATGAAGAATGGTCTAAAATTCCTCCTGAACATTGTCCATGTCCGATCCACATGTATTGTTTGAGGTTATTGTTGCCAAAGGTGGTTTGACCAGTTATTAAATAAAAGGGTAAACTTTCATTTTTTTTATAGTATACTGTGAATGTTTGATGGGTTGGGTGTGTTCAATAAAGATATGAAAGACTCTAATTATTTGTGTGTTATTAGTGTAAGTATATTGTTTTTGTCTATACATGATCTCATTTATAACCAATTAATGCAGAAAACCAGGTAATTTCACATATTTTTCTTGCCACTGTATGTAAATCTGTCATCCAAAGTTCCCCTTCTGTTACCCTACCGATCAGGTGAGCTGACTTTATAGTTTCTTACCAGTCAAGTCAAGTCAAGTCCTCTTTATTGTCATCATAGTCATATACTAAATATATGGCGAGAAGAAATTGTGTGCCCACAAGATACACACTTCTTATCTTATTGTACTTTGTAAATAACTTTCCCAAGTTGCTATGTGACTTAAATGGATTGATTTTATGAAGGGCTGATGGCACACCTTCAGGGATCTGAGTTTAATACCAGATAAACCAGCTTTTTGTGAGATTGCACTGTTCTCTTTGTGGTCATGCCAGTTTTACCCCATACAAACACACGTTAGGTTAAATGATGTCCATAAATTGGAGAGGTATTAGTAAGTGCAGATGAAAGTGTCCCATTGTACATTCTTTACCCTTCCAAAAGTGGTTCCTGCCTTGCATCCAGTGCTTCAGAGACAGGCTCAGGCTTACCACAGTCGTGCCATGACATAGCAGACAGAGGGATAATTTAACTCAGGGCATTTAGAGCTGCTGCCTCCTGGCTCCAGGTTCATGAGTTCACTTCCTGATGATTATTTGTGTCGAACTAGTACATTTTCCTAGTTTTCCCAGTACTGTACTCATCATCACTGCTGCTTCAAGTGTGTAATTTAGGAAACTCATATATGGTCTTGTTAAAATGACATAAAAAATATGACAAATACCACAAAATGTAAGTAAAAATTGACTCAGATGTTACCCGACCTCTAATGTCCAATTAGTAGCCACAGATCTACCGTATATACTCGTGGATAAGTTCTCCCGTAGATAAGTTGGAGCTTGATTGTACAGTATAATTTCTGGTATTTTATAATGTCCATTGTATAAGTCAAATGCGGAAAACTTATGCTATTGATCGAAGAGATTATGAAATGCTAGCGCCGACCTGAGAGAATAACCATGGAACACACTGCCTTTTGTTTTCTATGTATTGTGCCTACGTGACCACACACTAATACCCGAAACTATTCCAAAGCAAACTCTTGCAGTGTTTTGTGTTTTTTGTATCTCACACCCTCATACACCGTTATCGTAAGAGCATCCCTTGTCTACGATGGAGCGTTCGATCAGAGGAAAATATGAAGCTGGTTTTAAATTAAAAGTTGTTGAAGTGACAAAAGAAATTGGTAACTGTGCTGCAGCAACAAAATTCGATGTGTCTGAGAAACTGGTGCGAGATTGGAGGAGATGTAAAAAAAAAAAAAATTAAGGGTCACATTTTTGAACGAATGCATAAGTCGGGGTCTGATTTTATGATCGATTTTTTGGGTTTCAAGACCCGACTTATACACGAGTATATACAGTACTACAAAATATCAAGCACTTACAAACAATGTCCATAGTCTGGAAAATTCTGAAAGGCATCGAAAATGATCAACAGAATTCCTTCATTTCAACAGTGAATCAGATTGTAAAAGATACCTACAGAAATTTGGGGTTTGCATTTAAGATGGAGGCCAGGAAACACCTCTTCATAGACAGGGTGATAGGGACCTGGAAAGAAAATACACATACATGTGGTTGAAGCAAAAACCTTAAGAACTTTTAATGGTATTAGGGTGAAATATTGGAACAACTTAGTTAACTGAATGTGTTTGATGGGCTGAATATCCTCTCATTTGTCAGACTTTTTATATTTTATGTGCTTAACAGACAGAAAGATCCTATTGAATTGTCTGCAACTGGCAAGTTTGTCTTTTGTAAGTGAGAAAGCCATAAAGGTGTTGGTCTTCGGAGGTCTCAGTGATTTTCACCATATTCAGGTGATTATACTCAGATGTATTTTCTTGTCATTTCTTGCTGCACCATATTCTCCCAGAAATCCTCAATACACAGATCTGTAATGAAACTCCCATTGAAGGCCAGATCTGGTCCAGTCCAGGAGGTTTCATACTTGTGGGGGTAATTCACGTTACTTATCTTAAAGTTCACATTCATCTCATCTCAGTTGTGATTCTACATCAGTGAAAGCACCAGTTCAAATCCTTAATGAGTAGTCAAATGTATATCGGTCTTTAAGATGTTACTATCCCAAATCTAACTTTCACAGTTTTCTTTTTAATTTGAGAAGCACTTGCTGGTCAATGATTTTAGAACATCTCTTCTGGGTCTATTGACATGGAATTTACTTTACATGAACTGTTGTAATATAAGTGAGAAAATACACCTTTAGTTATGAGCTGTCTGCTGGCACAATACTGTCTCTAAGTACTGCATTGTTGCAAGTCAGTGTTGTTGACATCATGATCTAGAGATAACCGAGCTGTTGGCCAGTATGTGAAGTCTGCTAGAGGGCCTCCTTCAACCTTCACAATATGGAGGTTGACTTTACCATTGTGGAGGAGGCAGGTTTGTCACTATTTCAGGTCTATTCACATCCTTCTGATCTGTTCACTGTGAACTCAATGGAATGATCATTTTCATGACAATATATAATAGACACGGTCATGAAGGAAGACTTTTTTTTAATTAGAATGTGTTCTATCAGCTTTGTTGCAGCAGAATTTAAGTCTGAGTTTGGACCAAGAGATGAAGAAATATTAAAAACTATTAAAATCAAGTTGGGGTCAAAAACTGATCATCACAACCCAAAAAACAGTTTGTAAAAAATCTACGCCATAAATCTGCTTCTTTGAAAGGTCTTTCGCATGTTGACTGCCACGTTGAAAAAAGGGAAAATTTGTTTCCGATGCATTTTGTCATTGAGCAAAACTCACAATAAAAAATTATTTTCTCTTAAAAAATCTATTGGAGTTACCTTGGAGTTTACATATGGTACAGAAAATTCTTTGTGCACACAAGTTGTTTGTGAATGACAGCTGCACGATAACAGCTTTGTGCAAGACAGCTGTGCCATAACTCGACTGCGTCTAACAAGTTAGGTCTTGCACAGTTCGTTGTCATTTTATGTCCCAGCTCCTGTTTCATCTTCTTTTCATCATTGAGAGATATTCAGATGATTGCCGTTCTACATATAATTATTTTTTTGAATAATTAATGTTATTCAAAATATGAATAATAATAAAAAAACTGATTTTTCATTCTTATTTTAGGTGCTCACTGTCCTCAATTTATAAATATGATCATACTTGGTATGACAGCCCTAAAGACAGTTTAAGAGATAACACGTAAATGGTGTTGGTCTATAGATTTCCTACTGTGAATTAACTTGTATTTAGCAAAAACATATTAAATATAAGTTATATAAAGTTAAAGAATCCAGAAATTTGGACTTAAATACTGGCTCATCACTGACATCATGCATCACAATGTTTAGTCACCCCGTATTGGCATTGTTACTGTCAATGTAAACAAATCACAAAATGGCTTTTCCCAACTCCACCTAATGCAAACAAAATGGCATTGCAGGGAAATAACAGACAATATATTAACACAAGGCTACAGCTTGCCAGTCCTACCCACTTATTTCTTCCAAAATAACACCAAGTCAAGTTTTGAAGGTCCTTAAAGTCCCACTGGCAGCCATACCACGTGCACCTCATAACAGGTAATCCACCTACAGCTAAGCATGTTCAAGCCCAACCAGTACTTGGATGGGAGACCAACCAGGAAAAGCTTAGGTTGCTGCAGGAACAGGTGTTGGCAAGGCAAGCAAGGGGTACATACCCAGTGTGGATGCAGATCCCAGTGCAGTGACAGAGACTCTGTGGTGTAAAGATGGCACTGTCCTTCAGATGACATGTAAAATCGAGGTCCTGATTTGTTGGGGTCATAAAAGATCCCTGGGCATCCTTTGTAAGGTGTAGGGTGTTTCAATGTCCTGGCTAAATTGTCCACCTCAGCCTAATCACTCTGGTGCCCCAAATCATCCTCTGCCTCTAATTGCTATCTGCCTCTCACTCCGTTACCACCTAATAGCAAATGTGTGCTGAGTTTGTTGACTTCTGTCTAAAGAAAAACATCTGAATGCTTATGAAACATTTACCCGTGGCAAGTTTCCAACTGTTTCTCTATATACAGTCTCGGTGACAGTCTCAATCCACTTTACTTATGTTCTTCATAATTTTAAGCACTTCAATCATGTCTTCTCTTAATGTTCTTTTTCTCATAATTCAACCCCTGTAGCCCTGGAATCAGCCTAGTCGCTCTTCTCTGGACCTTTTCTAGCACTGCTATGTCCTTTTTGTAGCCTGGAGACCAAAACTGCACACAGGACTCAAGATGAGGCCTCACCAGTGCATTATAAAGGTTGAGCATAACCTCCTTGGACTTGTACTCCACACATCACGCTATATAATCTGACATTCTGTTAACCTTCTTAATGGCTTCTGAACACTGTTGTCTGGCAGTCGATTGTAATGAGTCCACCATAACTCTTAAATCTTTTTTAATATAGAGGCCAAAAGTAAACCAAGTACTCCAGGTGAGGCCTCGCTAGTGTGTTATATAACTTAAGCATAACTTCCCTTGGCTTGTGCTCAACATCCCATTTAACCTTAACCAGCCTCTTAGCTTGGCCTGGTTTAGTTCTGAAGTGGTAGACAAACCCAGTGTGCTGAAAGGACAAATCCCAAACTTGCTTAAAATGTTTTAACAGGGTTTTTTTTATCATATTTTTATTGAAAATCATCAATAAGAATTAAAAGAAAACTAGATAATCACAAAATAGCATTAGAGTTAAATGATATAAATTGGTAACCCCAAGAAAAGTGCAAAACAGAAAAACTAAAGAACTGTTCAAAAAATCATTAACAATAATTACTAATCTCAACAATGAAACTCCCACCACGCCATACGACACTGACGCTCAATGAGTCTTAATGGAAACTGAAGAAGATTACGTGAGGCCAGGAAGAGGGACGCACCACAATAGTCAACCCCACATGTCTAAAAATTAACAATTTAAAGAGCGGTGTGACCACTGGCCACCTCAGTTCCGACTAACTGTCCCATTTCTGGCCATTTAGTGGTGTTGGAACGAGTCAACTAATTGATCTTTATTGCTAAAATTTCAAGGAGAGTTAAAATGAAAAAAATGAAGATTGCCAAGATATGAAAGTTAGTGCATTGGAAGATTTCCGTCAAGAGAATAATAAATTGATTTAGGGGTCATAGTGGCTAGAGAGAATGGCCTCTGCTGAACATGATTGAAGGGTAATCAATAGAGAAGTTTTAAATCTTTTATTTAGTAAGTTGAACACTAATTAATGCTACACCCTGCAGTCTGTGTTGATAAATGTAATTCCTGTGTAACATGCACATGTATACAGATCTAGACAAATATGTGAAGACAATTTTAAAAAATGTCAGAAATGTCAAAAGGTCTTTGAGGTTATACTCTTATGCCAATAAATCAGCAAACAGTCACTGCATCAAACTGTATAAAGTGAAAATGTCACATTTGAATGTATTTTATAAACTATACATTGAAATGTTTTCTTCTCTTTACACTTGAGAGTCAGTTGAATGGATGACACAGCCCTAATGTCTGAATTGTTGCAAGGCAGCGCTGTTGTGTACAGAACTTGAGGCTGCCCCTTCACTGAACCTCTCTGACCCTTCTTGTGAGGTCTTTTGGGAGGATGAAGTTCCAATCAGCCGCCAGTTCAGAGACAGTTTATTTGAGAAAATTATACTGAATCTCAGACTTCCCGTTTGATTATGAATTTCTGGTTCATCCATCAGAACAGATCCATGGATGACTATGTTATGACTTAATTGATTTAAATATGTAAGATTTCACGTCAGGTCAATTTCAAGGATTAGCAGAGTGAATCAATTTCTGTGCCAGGCACTTCAAGGCCTAAAGTCCACCAACGGGTGATAGGAAAAGTAATAAATTACACTCTCCTCCTTCCTGTCTGACATTACAGCGAGAGTAAATCTGTGGTGAAAGGAAGAGTGAGTAATCTGATTCTCTGGAGAGTCATAAAAATAAACACTTGGAATGATTTCAATGCAATACTAAATAATTAAGCCACTTAGAGTATATGACTAGGTGGGCAGGTTAGCATGACTGGACTGTGTGTTTGACGTGAAAAAGATCTTCCTGGGCTTGGGTGGGCTTTTTTCCACATTACTTTGATTGGTGACTCTAAGTTGACCTGGTATGAGAGACAGTGGATGTGTGTGCTTGGATAGCATCCCATCATTTGTTGTGTCAAATGCCACTAAAATGGCTTCAAAAATGGATTGGGTAAATGTGACTACAGCTCAGTCCTGGGGACCGCCATGGCTACAGGTTTAATTCCAGTTTTTAACAATCATGGCAGCATCTGCATACACTGATAATTATGTTTCAGTTGCATCCAATTTCGTGATTATAGTGGGCTAGTCACTTTATTTTATGGACCTAAGTTAAGTATGGCAGCACCGCAGACTGCCCTAAAGATGGGGCAACTGAGACGAGGAGCACTGCATCCCACCAGTTTTGGGAAGATCTGTGGAACATTCTACAATCCTTGGAAGATTCAAGAATGCAGGTGAAGACTTCTGGATAAGAGAATAAATTGGAGCCCAGTGCAGAGGGTAGCGCCTCATGCTCTACTGTGGATGGCACAGTAAGAGAGAGATAGAGACAAATTACGGTACAGAAGAGTTTGAATAATATTTTTTCTACAATCAATACATTTTTCATTATGGGTACATGTTATTTCCTAAGGTTAAGAAATGGAGGAAATCTTATGGTATGGTTATTTTTCATAGTATTACCTCTAGAGTGATGTTATGAATTTCTATCATTTTGTTTTCATTCTGCCACCACACCAACTTTATTTTTATTGCTGGAGTTGCTAGTTCCCCGTGTCTGCATGAATTTCCGCTGAGTACTCTGGTTTCCTCCCACAGTCCAAAGACATGCAGGTTAGGTGCATTGGCGATTCTAAATGGTCCCTAGTGTGTGCTTGGTGTGTGTGTGTGTGCGTGCGTGCGCCCTGCGGTGGGCTGGCGCCCTACCCGGGGTTTGTTTCCTGCTTTGCGCCCTGTGTTGGCTGGGATTGGCTCCAGCAGACCCCTGTGACCCGTAGTTAGGATATAGCAGGTTGGATAATGGATGGATGGAGTTGCTAGTTCATTGCCACAGCACATTGCACAATTATCAGGGATGGAAATCCGGAAGGCAATTTAAAAGCTGACACCTCCTGTATTCAAGCATCCGAGATTGTGGCTTGTCAAATAAAAGATCCTTCGATTTTCTGAGTTAAATATGCTTAAATAAGTATAATTTAAAAATTACAGCAAGCAGCTTGCAACAATGAGTTTAGCTTTGTGTTTTGGTTTTGCCATTTGCTGTCTTGGTTTCATGGTATTGCTATGTCTTAGGCTCACGTTGAATCCCTCGATCTCGACTAAAATAAATCCAACTTGTCCTGTTAAAGGGGGAAACAGGTGGAAAGATGATCAGAGATACTGGGATGTGTTACATTACAGGGGAATGGCATAAAAGCAGTCATATCTACCTCCCTGTGTGTATATCTGATATGTTACGAGGCATTTCCTGTGGTCCATAAAAGCATTGGGCCTTCTGTTGTACAAAGTTACACTCTGTGATTGTTAAATGAATGCTCCCATTATTGGGTTAAACTGTTATTTAGTGTGGTCTTCTTTGGTCTTTCCATCTTTATATTTGTTATAATTTATATGTTTATGATTTATCTGTGTGCTTTGGTGGGATTATGATTTTGGTGTCACTGCCTCCACAGGCTAACTATTAGGTTGATAGGTCATATCAGCTCTGGTGTTACAAGTAGCCTTTCATAGGCTTATACACTCAAATACTTCCAATAAGTTTTACCAGGGCAACTTTTCCGAAATATTACTCCAGGTTTGGAGAGAATTGCACCTCCAACTATAGGATTTGGGGGGCAATTGAACCAATATCCCCCATAGAAGGTGCCTATGGTGCCATTTCCTGGTCCATCACTTGTCTGCTCCATGTTATGCTAGTAAGCTCATTAGTAAGCCTGATATTAAGATAAAGCATGCTAATCTAAGCTATAGTGCTGTTACAATAAGGCATGTGCGTAAATAGGTGGGGCTCGTCTAGAAAAATGCATGGAATTCTGACAGGCTGGGTCATATTAGAAGGAGAAGACAAAATGGATACACTTATCGGTAATAAAAGTAGAGAAGCTCAACACCAATGAGAATTTTCTCCATGGGCTCCTGTCAGTTGTATTTTATGGTCCATCAGCATTAAAACAATCTAAGTGTATATTCTCTTTGTGTTCTGTTTTATCATATTTACTGAATGTTGGACATGATAACTTAACTCGATTGCTAAGTTCGTGAAGGAGTAGCTGTAAGCAGTGTGCAAATCATGATATCATAATGGGGAGGGAGTCCTGTTGGCTAAACACTAAAGACTAAAATCTTACTCTGGTATAAAAAACAATACATTAAATTAGATATGAAACAATTTATCAGTTAGGATTTGCATATCTTAAGTATGGAAATGAATTATACATGGATACTCGGTCTGCAAACAAAAATCACGCCAGGTTTGCAAGGAAAAGCCACTAATCGTATATGAATACTTCCACAGTGATGTGAGGCAGATTTTATTGTTTAAGAGACCAGAACTTAAGAAATGAATTATAAGCTGAGCTGAGCTTGAATCAAAAGTCTGCCAATCTTTCTTAAAACAACATCCAAAAATCAAAATTAGAAAATAAGAAGCTAACTCTGTTGCCAGAAACTTTAACCAAGAAACGAAACACACCAAAACCTATAAATGGATCTGTCTGGGAACCAGGAAGTGCATTGATGACATAATGTGACCCACACACTGTCATATCTGAGTCAAATGCAATGAGTAAACGAAAGACACAACTTGTGGACGCCTGTAATAATGTCATGGGAAGATGTGAACGACATTCAACATATTAAATCCAAGTTGTATGTGAAAATAGACTTTACCTGAGCATTCATCATTATTAAAAAACCCCAAATGAGAACCAAATTAACAAAAACCAGTGCTAAAGATCCCCAAAAAAATTAAAGAATCCATATCATAGATATCTGCAGAATGTTGCCTTCTGAAAGTGCCCATTCAGCTAAAAGAGCATTTCAGGTACTGATGTTGGATGAGAAGATCTGGCATGCAATTGGTGTTCCAATTCATCCCGAAGGTGTGCGATAGGGTTGAGGTCAGGGCTCTGTGCAGGCCCCTTAAGTTCCTCTGTGTCTTTATGGACCATCTGTTGCTGGGACAGAAAAGGGTCTTCCTCAAACTGTTGTCACAAAGTAGGAAACATATAATTGTCCAAATTGTCTTTGTATGCTGTAGCAATAACAGTATCCTTCACTGGAACCAAGAGACCTAGGCCAAACCCTGAAAAACAGCCCCAGGCCATTATCTCTCCTCCTTTAAACTTTACAATAGAAGGTAGTGTGCTCCCGGCATTCACCAAACCCAGATTCATCCATCATACTGCCAGATAGTGAAGTGAGGTTCATCACTCCAGAGAACACATTTGCACTGCTCCAGTGTTCAATGGCAGCATGCTTTACACCACACTTGCTGATGCTTGGCATTACACCTAGATAGATAGATAGATGTGAGGCGTCTTTCATCTTTATGCTGCCTCCCCAGCACACCATCGCGTAGAAGAGGGCACTCGCCACAACCGTCTGGTAGAACATCTGCAGCATCTTACTGCAGATGTTGAAGGATGCCAACCTTCTCAGAAAGTATAGTCTGCTCTGACCTTTCTTACATAGAGCATCAGTATTGGCAGTCCAGTCCAATTTGTCATCCAGCTGCACTCCCAGGTATTTATAGGTCTGCACCCTCTGCACACAGTCACCTCTGATGATCACAGGGTCCATGAGGGGCCTGGGCCTCCTAAAATCCACCACCAGCTCCTTGGTTTTGCTGGTGTTAAGATGTAAGTGGTTTGAGTCGCACCATTTAACAAAGTCTTTGATTAGCTTCCTGTACTCCTCCTCCTGCCCACTCCTGATGCAGCCCACAATAGCAGTGTCATCAGCGAACTTTTGCACGTGACAGGACTCTGAGTCATATTGGAAGTCTGATGTATATAGATTGAACAGGACCGGAGAAAGTACAGTCCCCTGCGGCACCCCTGTATTGCTGAACACAATGTCAGACCTGCAGTTCCCAAGACGCACATATTGAGGTCTGTCTGTAAGATAGTCCAAGACCTAGTGGTCTTAGGCTTGTGTGCAGCCACTCCAAGACATTTGTCTTCAGCTCAAGTTGACTCCAGAAGCCGTTTGGAACTCTGTTGTGGTTGATGCAACACAGGATAGGTGATTTTTACATGCTATGTACTCAACGGCCTCGCTCTTTAAGTGTGTGTGGTCTTCTGCTTCATGGCATTTCCACTTCACAATAATAGCACTTACAGTTGACCAGGAGAGAACCAGCCGAGTAGAAATTTCAGGTATTGAGACTTGTGGCAAAAGTGACATTCTATAATAGTGCCACATTTAAAGTCCCTGAGCTCTTCAGTACGATCCACTCTACTGCCAGTGTTTGTCAATGAAGATTGCATGGCTATGTGCTTGATTTCATGATCCTCTTCACAATAAAACACCTGAACTCAGTAATTTGGAGAAGTGTCCACATACTTCTAGTTATATAGTGTAGGTTCCTCCCAATAATAGTGTAAAAGATTCTGAACCCGGCGAAAAATCAGAGCCCCTTGTGCTTTGCGTGCATGCAGAGAGCTCTCAGATGTATCACAGAGACATGACTCTGATAGAGTGTTCACTTCATGGGGCTCACAACACTAGTGGTCTGCTGCCGCACGCTCATCTCGCCATGTCCAGCATGTGAAGTACTTGCAAACTCAGTAATGGGCACCAAATAATTTATAACATTATAATAAGTTTTAAATTTTCATTCAGAATTTTTTATTTTCAGACTTTTATGGGTTTTATTTTGGGGTCCCTTGCATTACTCATCCTTGGCTATAAACTCAGATTCAATGTAGGAATTGAACAAGAGGCAGATGGTATAATGTTGGTTGTCATCTTGGTTTCTCTGCTATGATTTGTGACATTCATTAAACACAAATGACATTTTACACTTAAGATCCTCTTGAGTCCTCCCACTGTGGGGACCCTAAGTGTTGGAGAGATTCATCTAAGGGCTTCAAGCCTTATACTGCCATATTTCTAAGTAGATAGCCTTCCTGTCAATGACAGAAAGGATGACATCTGGTAGAAGTTTACTTCAAAATTATGAAATGCGGCCTAATAGCCTATAATAAGAAATCATTATTACTGCTTCCTCTATTTGATTAAAAAATCAGTTCAGAAAAAAGGATGGGAAAGTGATTAACTGTTTGGAAAGCCCTCTTCCATTCTTGCTTCCGGCCCTTGTTGTTGTCTCTGCATTGCCTTTTTTGAAAAGAAGTCTTACAATTCATTTCACAACCTCATTGATGGAATCCGTTGTGACTGTAGATGGTGCTATACCAGTGCTTGACCCGACACAGACAGACACGGAAGGCATACTAATAAAAACACAAGTTTTTATTTTAATTTTTCTTCACCTGTGGGCAATGCCTTCCCCGTATCCCACAGGCACAACACATTCCCAACTTTTACTGTATAGCCCAACCGGAAGTGCTCCAGGTGTTTGACGACCTAGTTCCGTCTGTACTTCCGGGTGTGGCGGAAGAGCCGCCCACACGGGCTCAGGAACAACTGCAGCACCCCCTGGTGGCACCCCCAGATCCCAACAGAGTTGTATAGAACTCCATCTCCCATGGAACCCTGCGGGAATCCAAGGCACCACTGCCACCCAGGGGGGCTGCCATCTACTGCAGCTTCCCAGGGGAGGTACTGTTCAGTCCATGCTTGTTTCACCGGATCAAAGAAGAGGTGTAAGGGCCCCGGTCGTCCTCCACACCATCTAACACAGGGGAGCATTGGTGCCAACCAAAAAGAAGCTGCCTGTGCATTGCAGGCCACACCGATGTAGTGACAATTTAGAGTTGACCTAATGTGCACATTTTTGAGATGCAGGAGAACAACCATGACAGCACAAGAAAAACTGGAAAATCATTTTTCTCATTTAACAGTAAATGTGAAAATGGAAAAAATAGAAGGCTGGCGGCATTATGCGATGATAACACCATGTTGTTTCGGGAAAGGTGTAAGTTCCCTTGATATTTCCAGCTATTGTTCATAGAAGATGCAGTGATCATCTTGTAATGGAAAGCCATAAGTGTAAAAGAAGCCAGCAATTTCTTTTCTTTAATTTATGATACCATATTTATAGTTAGTTATCATGGTAGCACAGTTACCTTACAGATCCTGCATCCTGGATGGCTGTTTAAGCCAATGTCACATTACATGACATCTAGTTGTTTGGAATGTTAAAATTGACGACTACAGTTGCTGATCTCGTCGCCTGAGTATGTCCGATTACACAACTAGAAATCAATGGGGATCTCAGCACAGCTTCATACTTCCAAAGCAGAGTTGCCCCTCAGGGATTGGTTCCAGGACCCCATGCAGACACTAAAATCCACAGATGTTCAAGTCAGTTATATAAAATGGCATTGTGTTTGCATGTAACCTACACACATTGTCCCGTATATACTTTAAATCACCTGTAGATTTCTTATATATATATTATAATACCTGATACAATGTAAATGCTGCAGTATGTATGTAGTTGTTATATAATATTCCTTAGGGAATATAATGACAAGAAAAAAAGTCTGTATAGGTTCAGTAGCAATGCAACCATTTTAGGCCTAACTACATAGTAACATAGTAACATAACATTTTCTTTCTTTCAACACTTATTGAATGCTTTCATAGAAGAATATTAAGAAATTTGACAAAGAGAGGAGGCCATTCAGTCCATCAAGCCCATTTATTTAGCTAGTAGCTAATCTGTCCAAATGTCTCGTCGAGATTCTTCTTAAATGTTGCCAAGGCCTCTGTCTCAACTCCATGTCTTGGTAGTTTGTTCCAGAGTCCCACAACTCTTTGCATAAAGAAATGCTTCCTGACTTCAGTTCCCCTTAATTTCCATCGATGTCCTCAAGTATGTGATTCACCCTTAAGCTGAAACAAAGTCGCTGGATCTAGTATCTGTCGTTTAATGACCTGAAGGCGAAATACAATAAATAAAACAGAATATTTAATACAAGTAAATATAGATAATATAAATAGAGAAAATGCAAATTATTTCTCTCTCTCTCACACAAACACACACTGTGTTAACCCTCACCAAAGCCCTGGTTCTTCTCTCTTGATAACCCTTGTTTGATGAAGATGATGATGATGATTGATGTATGGTACCTACAGTGCCGTTGTGGTGAGGTGATGAGATGTTTGGCACTGTAGGTAATCAGGGTACGCCTACACATCACTTCATTCAGCATGGACTCAGCATTGTGCTCGGCGCACAGCAATTTCTAGTTTTGCATTTTGAAACTTTCTGAAATGCTTTTTTTTATTATTTTCAGTCCACAGTTCATTGATGGAGAACTCGCAGATAAGGTGGGACGAATGTATTGCAGGCTTGCCCCTTTATCATATAGCAAATAATATGCTGCCTGACAGATTTGGTGCTCATGCAAAGGGTTTACAAGTATGGTGAGGTCAACTGTGATCTCTGCCCTAATTTTGTTCTGTTTTCCATTCCATAGTAGTATATAAAGCAAGAGACATCAGGCAGATGAGCTTCTCTTTTGTTCATGAGGTCCACATTTCCTGCATTCCTTATTCCTAGTAGCTGCATTATATGCATTGTACTCCCGGCTGAGTGCTCATGGATTGTCAGCTGCCCACAGCCCACCCCTACAACTTAAGACAAAACTGTTTGATTTTGTCAGGTGAGTCACTGGGTGTGTCACACTTCACAAGTGGGGTCACCAGAGCACACCATGACTGCCTCAGTAAATGAAGTCTACAACTTAAGCTCACTGAAAACGTTGTGTAATTTAACATGGCCTTTAAGAAATAAAACTGCTCAAAAAAATTAAAGGAATACTTTAGAAACACATCAGATCTCAATGGAAAAAAAATCCTGCTGGATATCTATACTGCTATGGACTGGGTAATGTGTTAGGAACGAAAGGATGATGTGGCAGGCTAGTCTATTTTGACGAAATTTCATTGCAGCAACTCCAAATCGTACTCAGTAGTTTGTATGGCCCACACGTGCTTGTATGAATGCCTGGCAATGTCAGGGTATGCTCCTAATGAGACAATGGATGGTGTCCTGGGGGATCTCCTCACAGATCTGGACCAGGGCATCACTGAGCTCCTGGACAGTTTGAGGTGCAACCTGGCGTTGTCAGATGGACTGAAACATCATGTCCCAGAGGTGTTCTATTGGTTTTAGGTCAGGTGAGCATGAGGATCTGTCAATGGTACCAATTCCTTCATCCTCCAGGAACTGCCTGCATACTCTCAACACATGAGGCAGGGCATTATCGTGCACCTGGAGGAACCCAGGACCCACTGCACCAGCATAGGGTCTGACAGTGGGTCCAAGGAGTTCATCCCGATACCTAATGGCAGTCAAGGTGCCGTTGTCTAGCCTGTAGAGGTCTGTGCGTCCCTCCATGGATATGAATTCCCAGACCATTACAGACCCACCACCAAACTGGTCATGCTGAACGGTGTTACAGGCAGCATAACGCTCTCAATGGCTTCTCCGGACCCTTTCACATCTGTCACATGTGCTTAGGGTGAATCTGCTCTCATCTGTGAAAAGCACAGGGCGCCAGTGGTGGACCTGCAAATTCTGGTATTCTATGGCAAATGCCAATCAAGCTCCATGGTGCTGGGCAATGAGCACATGGCCCACTAGAGGACATCGGGCTCTCAGGCCACCCTCATGAATTCTGTTTCTGATTGTTTGGTCAGAGACATTCACACCAGTGGCCTGCAGGAGGTCATTTTGTAGAGTTTTGGTAGTGCTCATCCTGTTCCTCCTTGCTGTGTTGATGGTTTAAGGACCTTCTAAGCCCTGTCCAGCTCTCCTAGAGTAACTGCTTGTCTCCTGGAATCTCTTCCATGCCCTTGAGACTGTGCTGGGAGACACAGCAAACATTCTGGCAATGGCACATATTGATGTGCCATCCTGGAGAAGTTGCATATCCTGTGCAACCTCTGTAGGGCCCAGATATCGCCTCACATGGTAGTGACACTGACCGTAGCCAAATGCAAAACTAGTGAAAAAACAGTCAGAAAAGATGAGGAGGGAAAAATGTCAGTGGCCTCCACCTGTTAAACCATTCCTGTTTTGGGGGTCATCACATTGTTGCCCCACTAGTGCACCCATTGTTAATTTCATTAACACCAAAGCAGCTGAAACTGATTAACAATCCCCTCTGGTACTTAACTGAGCAGATCAATATCCCAGAGGTTTCATTCACTTGACGCTATACTCTGATTAAAAAGTGTTTCTTTACATTTTTTGAGCAATATATAAAACATACACTCTCTTATTTCACACATCGCTTTTGAGGTCTAAGGTTACTCAGCACTGACAACAGCATGAATATGGCTTATGTGTGTCTCTTACATGTCATCTGGTGTTGTATTCATCTTTGTTTTGCTCACTAGCTGTTGTACTAATGTCACTAATGTGTAGGACACATGGAAGTTTGAGTCTCATTGTAATGTGAATGTGTAAGAATAAACCTGAGCTAGATTTGAACTTATGAACAACTTCAGAACTTTGTGCCATTTTGAATTGAACATGACCTCTTGCTGGCACTTTCTTGATTAATAGATGCTCGGTCGTAGGCATTAGTGCACACAGCCACATGCAACATGGAGATCACTGACAGCAGATGAAGTTGTGAACCGGCTGCTCTCTAATAGCTGTTAGTGTCGAACAGCTGTGCTATTTGAGACAAAAATACATTGACGGCTGTATGTTTTTTTTAATGAAATGTGTTTATCTTTTGAAAAGGTTCTTTTATATTTTTCATGACTTTCCCCTCCTACATACCTTTCAAGATTACACACCATAAAAGGACCACACCGTGTTAGACGGTGGGCTTCCCCAGAGGTGAGACGTTCTAGAATTAGTCAGCGTAGGAAAGCTGTGACGGAATCAATCACACAAATAAAAATAGAAAAAAAAAGGTTAAAGGAAGTATAGAGCTAACACAATGGCTTTTATCTTTCATTCACTCTGAAACTATTGCACTGGTATTTCTAAAAACAGTCTGAAATGAATACTAATATTAAAAATAAATCCACTTGTTATACAGATGTCGCATTAAAAATTATTGTGATGGAGGCTGTTATATTTTCACTGACATTTCCACTTCATGGCTACATCTGCTGTTGTGTATCGAGGTAAAATCACCCATCATCGAAGCTGCAGTGGTACAGAACCAGCTGTGCGAGACGGGCCGCTGCTTCAGAACGCCTGCCTGCACGTCTACTGTTCTCAGGAGCTATGCAAGTAAGAACCCAAGCTGAAGTTGGGTGGCCAGAGGAAGGGGTTCAAAGACACAATTAGCTGGGAAACTGTCCGCATGGGACGTTCCCTATGGTGCCAAATATTCAAATGGCGGTTCACCTTGACACCTGTAATCAGAATATAAGTTTAATATGTCACTGCTCTGTGCAAATATTTCAAATCTGCTTTTCTTTTCTTCTCACATGTACAGCTAACACAAAGTCAGATTTAGCACACAGGGGCTCATCATTTTGAATTGCTAGGCAAGCATCTTAAGACAGGACAAGTTAAGAACAACTGCAAATGAGTAACATGCACTATTTCTGCGTGTTAGTGTCGGAATGAAATTGTATCCTCTCTTTGCCTGGTTTGGAATGGCATGATTTACCTCAGTGAGGGCCTGCACGTGAAGAAAGAGTATAAAGCCTTGGAACATTGCCTGGCACACCTTTGAAGCCGATGGACGGATGGGAGATAACGTCATCCAATCCTGAAAATCCTTCCAGCGCAGCAACGAAAATGGCAGACTGTATACATCAAGCTCCCACTTCGGTAATAGTCTTACCATTGACTTCCTCGTCTGTTATGCCGCGTAAATCATCATTAAAGAAAGCTAAGTTATTTCTCCTATGTGATTTCTTTCCGCCGTATCACTAAGGTAGGGGTATCGCCTTTTAATATTATATCTATATAGTTTCGGGTTACTTAAGACGCCGCAATTACAAAATGAACGTATTTTCAGGGAGCTAGCGACTCCTAGTAGACAACAACACCACCCATCTCTCTGATAAAGCAGACAAAGAGAAGAAAGAGAAGAAGAATGATAATTTGCAGAAAACAAATTCCAAAGAGAACCTCAAGACATGCAAACCGTGGATGCCTCAGCCTTCCAGGTTCATGATAATACAAGTCAGGTGTCCTGCTCATTTGAACCGATGATGACCAGCAGTCTTTTAACATCTTATTAAACTATAATGTTAATTACGCTACAAACTGCATTTTTGACAGTGAAAGGTACTGTTTACTGTATGTTAAAAATCTACTGTTACTTATAGCTAGAGGAATTATTATTAAGAGAAATGAAGTTAATTCAGTAAAGCAAAGTAACCTAGCACCATAGATGGTTTGGTACACGAATACTAAATTATTGAAATAACTGGAACAGGCTTGCAGATGCTCACTGTCACACAATAGTGTTCACTGCCACCATGTTTGTTTATCACCGGTTAGGCTCACTTTGAGTCTGCATCATTCATGTACAGTACCTTAATCATCCATCCATTATCCAACCCGTTATATCCTAACTACAGGGTCACGGGGGTCTGCTGGAGCCAATCCCAGCCAACACAGGGCGCAAGGCTGGAAACAAACCCTGGGCAAGGCGCCAGCCCACTGCAGGGCGCACGCACACACACACACACCAAGCACACACTAGGGACAATTTAGAATCGCCAATGCACCTAACCTGCATGTCTTTGGACTGTTGAAGGAAACCGGAGTATCCGGCGGAAACCCACACAGACACGGGGAGAACATGCAAACTCCACGCAGGGAGGACCCGAGAAGCAATAATATATTACCCAAAATATAAATATTCTTTAAAATATTCTTTTTATAAATAAGAACTGGAGTGCCTTATAGTAAAAGGGTTCTCTCTAAAAAGAATACAAAAACCACACAAATCATTACTGGTTAGTGCATACACAATAATTCATATAATTCACTAGCTGTCCCCCGCGGCTCCACCCGCGTAATAGTGAAATTGGACAAACTTTAAAAATGTATAAACAAACAGGTATCGCTAGCTGAATGAAAGCAAAGTACACTCCAAAACGTTGTCAGAGGTAGACTGACTGAAACGGAGGCTGGCGTGTGAGTAAGGAGGGCCCACCCAGTTCCCCACACCTGACTTCCCCCTGCCCTCGGCCCACAGCCTCTATGTCGGATTAACGCAAATAAATCGGTCCTGTAAGTGAACTATGATACTTACGTGATGACAGAAGTAGCAAAAATCATCCAGAATGTTCAAATTATAGAAAAAAAAATGATCTAAATCCGTTAAGTAGTTCTCTCGTAAAAAGCAGACAGACTTTATATACAGATTTTATATATAGAGAGGTTAGTAAGAACAAACTATATAATCAAATCATCACATCCACAAACATGAATAAAAGAATAACATCATCCAGTAATTTAGCATACACTTTTATATTTTATTTTAATTTTATTTTTATTTTACGTACACATTTACAGATTTACTGAAAGCCACCCCACCTTTTAGTTAACCCCTCCTGAAAATAAAATACACCATGCTCTCTCATACACACACACGCACACCCCAATTAAAACTAAATTTTCTTTCTTGATGTCCATCCTTAAAAGTTTAGCTTCACTTATGGCACTCTGGCGTCCCAGGGTCATATCGATGGCTGACTTAGTTCAAAGTCATATGAAATGATCAGTCCCACAGCCATGGTTCAGTCCCAGATTCTCTGAACCTTCTGGAAGCCTCACCTCAGACAGATCACTTTCACATGCCTGTCTCATCTTCAGATTCACATAACGAGTCCCGAGACCCTAGTGCTCGTGACCCCTCCCACTTAAATATTCTCCTTCAGCAAGGGGCATCATCTGCAGTGTAATTACTCCAATTAATCTATCAGTGTATCAATCACATCAACAAGTTCATTGCATTATTAAAAAATGACTGACTAAACTAAGTAAGAAGTCCTAATGTTCATTTGTCCATCCATGTGCTGAACCTGCCTCATCGATTTTAACGATTTGTGGAACCTATTCTTGTGACCATGACATGGTACATCTATGTAAACATTCTGAAACTCTCTCATTCTGGCCCAATTTACAGTTGTCCTTAATCGTACAACATATTTCTATACTGACAGAGACAGTAAGTTAAAAAAAAAATATCATTATGAATGTAAGATGCAGAGGGCAGAAACAGGCCAAGGTCAGTACCAAAATCCCAAAAGTGGTCTCTCACCAAAATTAGAGTGTGAGCAAGAAATTTCACAGTCAAAGATCAACCAAGGATTTGTTAAGCAGGAAAAATAAAATGTAAAGTTCTTTTAGTAAAGTGATTTATCAATCAGGTGCACATAATAAAGGTTTAATGTGTGCGATCTTCATACCGTTGCCCAAACGATATCACAAACAAGCACTTCAAGAAAGAGTCCTGAAATAGTTTCCAAGTGAAGTTTGAAACTCCTGTTGCGGGAAAAATTTTAATATTAGAATAATCTAGACGAGAACAGGCCATTCAACCCAACAAAGCTCACCGGACCTATCCACTTAACTCCTCCAAAATAACATCAATTAGAGTTTTGAAATTCCCTAAAGTCCCTTATTGTCTACCACACTATTTGGTAACTTATTCCATGTGTCTATGGTTTTCTGTATGAAAAAAAACTCTAATATTTGTGCAAATTTTCCCTTAACAAGTTTCCAACTGTGTCCCCGGGTTCTTGATGAACTCATTTTAAAATAACAATCTCGATCCACTAGACTAATTCCCTTCATAATTTTAAAAACTTCAATCACGTCTCCTAAACTTAAACTGAAAAGGATAAACTCTTTTAATCTTTCCTAGTAATTCATCCCCTGTAGCCCTGGAATCAGCCTAGTTGCTCCTGTTTGAACTTTATCTAGTGCTGCTTTGTCTAAATAAAATTGAACTTTTGATAGAAGTAAGATATACCAAGATAGACTTCCATCCATCCATCATCCAACCTGCTATATATCCTAAATACAGTGTCACGGGGGTCCACTGGAGTCAATCCCAGCCAACACAGGGCGCAAGGCAGGAACAAACCCTGAGCAGGGCGCCAGCCCACCACAGGGCACACACACACACACACACACCAAGGACAATTTTGGATCACCAATGCACCTAACCTGCATGCTTTTGGACTGTGGGAGGAAACCCACACAGACACTGGGAGAACATGCAAACTCCACACAGGGAGGACCCGGGAAGCAAACCCAGGTCTCCTTACTGCGAGGCAGCAGCGCTACCACTGTGCCACCGTGCTGCTCCAAGATAGACTTGTAATTCAAAATAAAGCATACAATATAAGGATTGATGCTGTAATAATAAAAGGTGCAAACAATGTATACAAATATTATATTAATATACGTTATATAATGTATACTAGAGCACCTAAGAAAAACCCCTGCAGCCACAAGGTGAAATTGTGGCAGTGACATTTTAATTTAAACCATCAATAAGGATAGTCATATATGAGAATGTAGAAACTCCAGAGGAACGATGGGAGTGAACAACACTACCTACTTTACAAACCCCTACTTGGCCGTACAGTTTTGAACATGCCATTAACAACTGGGCAGAGTGGTGCAGTGGTTAGACATCTCACAGTTTCAGCATCTTGGGTCTGATTTCGGTGCCCAGTCATCGTGCGTATATTCTCGCCATGTCTGCACTTCTCCAAGCATCACTGCAAATTCAATTTTGCCCAACTTGCTGGCTCATCACTACCAGCAGTCCTCTGAATTTCCTCTAACATCCTCATCCAGGTAGATTTGCAACTCTACATTGGCCATCCTCCGAGTGTAAGTAGGCCCTGCAGTGGATGCTCTTCTTGTCTTACTGTTTTAGGCTGCGTGCTGCTCAGAGGCCCTCAATGACCCCCCAATTGGGTTTGAGAAGGTGATATTATGTCAGAGGATGGACAGGATTAGAAATGAGTACATTAGAGAGTCTGCTCAGGTTGGACGGTTTGGAGACAAAGTCAGAGAGGCGAGACTGTGTTGGTTTGGTCAAGTGCAGAAGAGAGATGCTGGGTATATTGGGAAAAGGATGCTAAGGATGCAGCTGCCAGGCAAAAGACAAAGAGGAAGGCCTAGGAGAAGGTTTATGGATGTGGTGAGAGTGGACATGCAGGTCATGAGTGCAACAGAACAAGATGCAGAGGACAGAAAGATATGGAAGAAGATGATCCGCTGTAACAACCCCTAACGGGAGCAGCTGAAAGAAAAAGAAGATTAATTTATATGTGAACATGAAAAATAGGATTTACAAAGTTAATAACGAAAAAACCTAACATGAAATTTATTACTTGGGAATTTATAGTTTAAAGATTGTTTCCTTTGCTATTAATTCACTTCATCTTGTCTGCTCAGTTACATACTGACACAAGGAGAGCATTCTGTCATCCTTTTGGTGCTCTCTACTCCAAGGTAGAGAATTTGCTGCAGTGGAACACTTCACTGTAGACCACAATCTTTATTTCAGTAAGATCGGATGCAGCGGCCCCTCTCTCTCCATATGTAGTACCGAATGTGTGTTTTAGTGAATGTTTGTGTTTGTTATGTTCGTGTGAGTGTTTGAGTGAGTTTGAGCGTAGTCAACCGACAACATTGATTACAAGATATCGTCACCACTGCCTTTTAAGACACAAAACCAAACATCACATCTTGGACCAGAGAGTTACAGAGACGCTTCGGGGCCTGGGACTTCTCCGCTGGACTATTACATCACCAGACTCACCTGCTGTATCTTACCCAGTGAGGAGGAGCTGGAAACGGTGTGAGAGAAAATCATCATGAAATGTTTTGAGCGGCTGGTTATGCAGAGCATTAAGTCCATTCCCTCCCCGTTCCATGACCTGTTTCAGTTTGCATACAGGTCAAACAGGTCCATAGAGGATGCTATTTCTGCTGCTCTCCATCCAGCCCTCACCCACCTGGACTCAAAGAACTCCTATGTGCGAATGTTCTTAGATTTTAGTTCAGCATTCAACACAATCATTCCCCAGCAGCTAATACAAAAACTCAGCCACTTGGGACTCAAGACCTCTCTGCAACTGGGTGTTGGACTTTCTTACAGGGAGGCCACAAAATGTGCGACTCGGCAATAACACCTCTAAGACCATCATATAGAGCACAGGGGCCCCACAAGGGTGTGTGCTCAGCCCGTTGCTCTTTACTCTGCAGTCTCACGACTGTGTACCAATCTGCAGTTCCAATCATACTGTCAAGTTTGCGGACAATACAACTGTGGTCGGCCTCATCACCAATAATGACGAAGCCAACTATAGAAATGAGGTGAGCCAATTGGTCCAGTGGTGTAAAGACAACAATCTCTTTCTGAACGTGGGTAAGACACAAAGTGATTGTGGTCGATTTCAGGAGAAGTCATTCACAGCACCCTTCACTGACCATCGACGGTGTAGCTGTGGAAAGGATGAGTAGCACCAAATTCCTGGGGACATACATCTCCGAGGACCTCTCCTGGTCAGATAACACCACATCACTGGCCAAAAAAGCTCAAACACACCTCTATTTCCTACACAAACTGAAGAGAGCACAAGTTCCACCCTCCATCATGTGCTTTTTCTACCAGGGCACAAGAGCATCCTCTCTAGCTGCATCCCTGTGTAGTATGGAGGCTACACTGCCTCCTGTAGGATGTCCCTGCAATGCATAGTGGATGCGGCCAGTAAGATCATTGGTGCCCCACTGCCCTCCCTCAAGGACATTTTCCACACCCGCCTCACCCATAGAGCCATTAGCATTGCTGGGGACTCTTCCCACTGCTTATATTCCCTCTTCAGCCCCCTCCCCTCAGGGAAAAGGTACCGGAGCCTCCGGGCCCGCTCCACAAGACTGTCAAACAGCTTCATCCACCAAGCTGTCAGGATGCTGAACTCTGTCCACTATCTTCCCCCATTGCCCCTGGACCGTAACAAGAGTCATTATCTACCAAGTACCCTGCTTCAGCTGGTATTACATAAAGACTCAATATTATATCTGCTGCTAACTGTCTGTCTTTTGTACATCTCATAAGCTACTCTATAATGCACTTTCTCACTTTTTATTGTAAGTGGCTTTTGCACTAATGACTATTGCACATTGCACTTAGGTTTACTTTACAAGTTGTAATTTTATTTATCTTGTATGTTATACTTATATACTTTTTTTATTTTATATTTTATTGTACTACGAAGATGAGAGAGAAACAGTATTTTGATTATTCTGTATGCTCTGTACATATATTCTGTATAGTGAATTGACAATAAAAGGCTATTTGATTGATTGATTGATTTGATTTAATGCTACTTTAATATTACAAAATAAAAATATAGAACGAAGCCCACTCATCCATCCATCTATCCTTCTGTTTACCAAATCTTCTTTTTTTTTGGGGTGTCTGGCTGCTGGAGCACATAAAGATACCACTGAGGGAAGACCATCACAAAGTAGGGTGATAACTTTGTCCTTGTGCTGTATGTCAGCAGTTCACTTATTCTCTGCCTTCTTCTGATGACAAACCCTTGTGACTCTTCGTTAGAGTACAAGTGACTTTTTGAAACAGTAATCATTTCTGCACTTTATCCACTTGTACTTTTAAAGCTTTAAAGAATTTCTTTTGCAGCAACTGAGGTGTGTAAGTGCAGGTGATGATGCTATGTGCTATGACGGCAAAACTTTTCTTTGGACTTTTTTCCTTTGGATTTTGACACGGCTGAGTGCACAACAATATGAAGTATGTGAATCATTACATTTGCTACCTGTCCCCATTTCTCCTTGCTAATTTCTTCATTTTGGTGGAAATGGTACATCTGCCCAGACCGAATTCTCTTCATAATGCCCATTCGAGCGTGAGGTCACCAGCTGCAGCACAGTAACTTCAACATGTGTTCTTACTTATGTGAAACAGGCCCACTGTGCATTAAACACCTTAAAACAGAGGAGATACCAAGAATATCAGAAAATCAGAACTGATGATAGCTCATCGGAAAGTGTCATTGTATTATGGAGACCAGCTTTAAAAAGTAGCATAATGTAGAACAAAAATACTGGCCACAACTGCACTGAAAAATAATAGTGATTCATATTACAGTCATTCTTCCTGTGGAGCTTTATATAAATAACTGCTGATCTAATCTGCACTTTATGATCTTATGAATTGTTATTCATCTCTTGTTTCATTGTAAGATGACTAAGCAGTTTTGGAACAGCAGTCATGTAATGCACTCATGCACTTCTCATAGAAAGATATTATCTGGCAAGAAAAGCATATTTATCATTAACTCTGCTGTTATTAGGGAAATAGGAAATGTTTTTCAGTTACATGAACTAACTTTACAATTCAAGGTGACACATTTTTATGTAAGAGGAAAAAAACTTCTGGGGACTTCCAGTAATAAAGTCCCGAAGTCCTGTTAAATCTTGTTTTTTATTATTAGTTGCTATTATTTATTTATTACTATCTATTCTTACCTATTATTTATAGTTAACATATAGTATATATAGTTAGTTTATAGTATAGTACAGAATAGTTCTTTACCTCTTTTGCACTAGTCCTGTGTTTATATACAGTTTCACACACACGTGCTTAGGAGACAGCCAACAAGCCCTAAGGTGAGTGGAACGCCATAAGACAAGGAGTTGATAATGAGCACTAACTCCTCTCTCTATATTTCTACAGACTGCAAGAGGAAAAATAAAACATTCTTCCGGTCCTCCAAAATGGCCACCAGGCATCCCAGAATTCTTTGAGCATCATCACTTACGGCTTTCCTTGATGATATCACTATCATCTCCCAAAACCCATCGTCATTCTCCACCCCTTGATGATATCACTTCCGCACCCTGTACGCTGTCATCTTCCGTCACGTCAGTCCATCTCTCCAGCTTGTCTATATGAACCCGGCTGTATCTGTTGTACAACAGCAACAACAACAACATTTATTTATATAGCACATTTTCATACAAAAAGTAGCTCAAAGTGCTTTACATAATGAAGAATAGAAAAATAAAAGACACAGTAAGAAAATAAAATAAGTCAACATTAATTAACATAGAATAAGAGTAAGGTCCAATGGCCAGGGTGGACAGAAAAAACAAAAAAAAACTCCAGACGGCTGGAGAAAAAAATAAAATCTGTAGGGATTCCAGACCATTAGACTGCCCAGTCCCCTCTGGGCATTCTACCTAACATAAATGAAACAGTCCTCTTTGGATTTAGGGTTCTCACGGAAGGACTTGATGATGATGGTCACGTAGACTTCTAGCTTTTAGTTCATCAATGCTGGAGCATCATGATGCTTTGAGTAGGTGGTGGTGGTGCAGGCCGCCACCACAAAGAAACCGGAAAAAGAAACAGAAGAGAGAGTAGGGGTTAGTACGGATTTTAGAGCCACCATGAATAGTTATTATGATGAATTGAACATACAGAGTATCAGGATTAAGTTAAAGTGAAGTTATGAAAAGGCCATGTTAAAGTAGTGTGTTTTCAGCAGTGTTTTAAAGTGCTCTACTGTATTAGCCTGGCGAATTCCTATTGGCAGGCTATTCCAGATTTTAGGTGCATAGCAGCAGAAGGCCGCCTCACCACTTCTTTTAAGTTTTGTTCTTGGAATTCTAAGGAGACCCTCATTTGAGGATCTGAGGTTACGATTTGGAATATAAGGTATCAGACATTCCAATATACAAGATGGGGCGAGATTATTTAAGGCTTTATAAACCATAAGCAGAATTTTAAAGTCAATCCTGAATGACACAGGTAACCAGTGTAGTGACATCAAAACAGGAGAAATGTGTTCAGATTTTCTTTTCCTAGTTAGGATTCTAGCAGCTGCATTCTGCACTCGTTGCAAACGATTTATGTCTTTTTTGGGTAGTCCTGAGAGGAGTGCGTTACAGTAATCTAGTCGACTGAAAACAAACGCGTGAACTAATTTCTCAAAATCTTTCAGTGATATAAGAGGTCTAACTTTAGCTTTATGTTTCTTAAGTGAAAAAATGCTGTCCTAGTGATCTGATTAATATGCGATTTAAAATTCAGATTACAGTCAACAATTACCCCTAAGCTTTTTACCTCCGTCTTGATTTTTAATTCTAATGTATCCAGTTTATTTCTAATAGCCTCATTGTATCCATTATTGTCAATCACTAAGATTTCAGTTTTCTCTTTATTTAACTTGAGAAAGTTACTATTCATCCATTCTGAGATACAAGTCAGACATTGTGTTAGAGAATCAAGAGAATCGGGGTCATCAGGTGCTACTGATAAATACAGCTGTGTGTCATCAGCATAGCTGTGGTAGCTCACGTTGTGCCCTGAGATAATCTGACCTAACGGAAGCATATAGATTGAGAAGAGCAGCAGACACAGGATAGAGCCTTGTAGAACACCATATCGGATATCATGTGTATCATGTTGTAATTTGTCAAATGCTTTTGAGTTTGATCACGATTTGCTGTTTAATTCAAACATCCAACAGACATTATACGGGGCTATTCTCCAACACTTTGTGCGCTTTCCATAGTGTCTTTATTCAAGATAAATATTTATTACAACAGTATATGTTGCATTGCGGTCTTGGGGAGTGTTATTTCATTCCACTGTATGCTCCAATATGGTGAATGGATGGTATGACAATAAAGCCACTTGACTTGACTTGACGGTCTAAATGTAGACCAAAATTAATGCTACAGTTGCCAGTGTGAGCGTAGTGAAAAGGTAGCTGAAGTTTAATCTGAAAGTGAATCCTTGTAGCCCAACTGTACCATGCAACCACCAAATTGTATAATGAATACATAAAAATATAAATCTGGCGAGACTCAAAATTCAGCTTTATAGACTGGCTGATCCTGGCACAGCGCAAAAGTTATTTGAGTGTCAGCCCTAAGGCGTCTAAATCAAACTTTGCCTCCTACTTGCCATGTCATTTCATGAGTCATTTCATCAATTTTCTGAATTTACAGAAACCTATTATAAGGTTGCAGGTAGTTCTCTAAAGTCTTTGGAGTGCGAGATAAGTAGAAACCCTGCACGGGACAACACTTCACCACAGATTACACTCACTTATACCATGCCAGTCAGAAAAAATCCATACAGTCACAAGTTAAACATATAAATGCCACACAGATGGAGATCAGGTCTGAATCTCCTGGAGTGCCAACCAGACGTGGATGCCAAAACAGGCCTTTCTGGCCCAGGACCAACCCTGAGGTGGGGTTCACCCAACCGAGTCTGGGAACTTGAACCCAGTTGTGGTGGTAAGGATTATGGAACCCTTGAAAGGTCTTTATTTGGGTAAGACAGAAACTGTAAGGTAGGACAACTGATTAACACCTTGTAATTATCTCCTTCTTTTCTTGTGTTTTCTACTGTATTTAGACCTTCTGCTTGTATTAGAAGGATGAACTAGGATGATAAGAAGAGATAATATTGATTGCTATAAGATTATTGTTTGTATATTTACAACTCACTGCCGGCTACAGTGCTAGATGTTTGGAGGGTAGCTTGTGAGCGCCAATGACATCCAGATCTGCATCGCAGCGCTCCTTCGCCTTTAACAAGGACAGTCTCAGTTTGAACAAAGTAGCAGCTGTGATTTTTGGGATTGCTTGGGGGAAAGGAAGGCAGCTAAACAATGATTGAATTATTTTAGTTTGTGTAATAGAGGGGCATGGTATCATGGTATTTTACTGTATTTGTGATTTATTATTGAATATACAGTCTATTAAAATTTTCTGTAATTGCCTGCTCTTCATGTAATTTCCACTTACACATGTGCAAGAAATTAATGGCAGTAGAAATCTACAGTTACTGTAGTAATATTGTTGTTGGGGTTCTCAAATTCAGTTCCTGAAAAGAGTAGCTGCAGGTTTTCATTCCTAACACTTTCTGAATTTGAAGCAACTCCTTGTTGTTTGTGAGTTTTGATTTTAAATTTCTCAGTTCTGTTGCATTAGAGCACCCTGCTACCAGTGTAAAGTTTACTTCTGTTTCCATGTAATTCACTTACAAGATTGTGCAAGGGGACAGTAGCTATCTTAGCAGCATTGAATACAAGCAAGGAATCAGCCTTGGCTGGGTTGGCTGTCATTCACAGGACACGCTCACCGAAACTGTTGCCAATTTGGTGTGACCAATCAGACTAGCCTGCACATTATTGGGATATTAAAATGAAAACTTGAGCACCTATGTTAGAACGCCTCCTGAGCATCTTATCATCTTTACATAAAATGAGTGCTTGGCCATTTGTCTGGTTAATTCCACCTAATAATGAGCTTGAGAACAGACGTAACTTTTAGGGCTGTGAACTCATGAAGGTCTCACGTGAAAATGCACCATAGTATTGCAGGCCCATGCCAATATGTTCATCAGTCTCAATTCTGAAGACATCATGCTATTGCATTCAGCAGACGATGCATTACATTATTCTGTGTTAATTTTGGACAAGGGGGACTACAAGTTGAATACATATTACATATTACTTATTGAACAGTGGGCATCAGAGATCAAAAATCAAGTTTAAAGTTTATTGTCATGTGCACAGTAAAGAAACACGATTCCCTGTACAATGAAATTCTTTCTATGCTGTCCACACCAATTGACAAAACCAACGTATAAAGTGTAATTATGCAGGTAGGTGTGTGATGGACAAGTCAAATACAGTTGTGTGAGGTAGATAGAATGAGGTGAACCATGGTTATAAACTCCAGTCAGTTATTTAGGAGTCTAATGTACTTGGGAGAGAAAGAGTTCTTTAGCCTGGAAGTCCTGCATTTCATGCTTCTATGCCTCCTGCCTGAGGGTAGAAGTGTGAACAGTTTGTGTTGGGGGTAGGTGGGGTCCCTGAGGATCAAAGCAGTTCTCCTGCGGACTCTGCAGTTGTAGATGCTCGGCGGAGTGGGCAGTGGAGATCTGGTGATCTTCTTAGCAGTCTTTACCACTCTCTGCAGGCATTTGCGGTCCATAGCAGTAGTGTTGCCGTACCACACGGTGATGCAGCTGGTCAAGATGCTCTCAACAATGCAGCTGTAAAAGTTGCCGAGTATCTTAGTTGACATACCAAACTTCCTCAGCCTGCTCAGAAAGTACAGCTGCTGTTGAACCCTTTTGACCAGCTGTGTGGTGTTTAGTGTCCAAGTGAGGCCCTCACTGATGTAGACGTCCAGATATTTAATGCTGTTCACCCTCCTCACTTCAAGCCCTCGGATGAACAGTGGCCGGTGAGGTCTCCTCTCCTTCCTCATGTCCACTATCATCTCCTTTGTCTTGAGGTTTGAGGGTGAGGTTGTTGTCCTCACACCATGACGGCAGACTGTCCACTTCCCTCCTGTAGGCCGGCTCCTCCCCACCAGTGATGCGTCCAATCACTCTGGTGTCATCTGTGAACTTTAGGATGATGTTATCTTTGTGGGAGGCGACACAGGCGTGGGTGAACAGGGTGTAGAGGATGGGGCTGAGGATGCATCCCTGTGGGGTGCCTGCGTCTGTGATAATGGTGGCTGAAATCCTATTACCAATCCTGACAGACTGGGGCCTGCCAGTCAGAAAGTCTAGGAGCCAGTCACAGAGGGTGGGGTGCAGGCCAAGTGCAGACAGTTTATGGGTGAGTTTATGGGGGATAACCGTGTTAAAGGCGGAGCTGTAGTCAACAAAGAGCATCCTGATGTAGGAGTCTTTGTTCTCCAGATGGGAGAGGGAATAGATAGATAGATAGATAGATAGATAGATAGATAGATAGATAGATAGATAGATAGATACTTTATTAATCCCAAGGGGAAATTCACATAATCCAGCAGCAGTATACTGATACAAAGAAACAATATTAAATTAAATAGTAATAAAAATGAAAAATGAAAAAAAAAAAAAAAAAAAATGTTAGCATTTACTCCCCCTGGTGGAATTGAAGAGTCGCATAGTGTGGGGGAGGAACGATCTCCTCAGTCTGTCAGTGGAGCAGGACAGTGACAAAAGTCTGTCACTGAAGCTACTCCTCTGCCTGGAGATGACACTGTTCAGTGGATGCAGTGGATTATTCATGATTGACAGGAGTTTGCTTAATGCCCGTCGCTCTGCCACAGATGTAGTGCGGCGGCAATGGCATCTGAGGTGGACCTGTTGGGCTGGTAGGCATACTGCAGGGGTCCAGAGTGTCCAGTATGCTGCTCTGAATGTGGGCCAGCACCACTCTCTCAAAACACTTAATGATGATTGGAGTGAGTGCTACCGACCTGTAATCATCCAGGCAAGTGGATGGGCATTTTTTAGCAAGGGGGACGATGATCATAGTCTTAAAGCAGGACGGAATGATGCGCTGACTGAGGGAAAGGTTGAAGATGGAGCAGAGAACATCAGCCAACTCATTAGAAAAGGTCTTAACACTAAATTCGTAAGATTGTTTGACAGATTAAAGCGGGCAAGATCAAAGATCTCAGTAGTTGAAACAAACTTAAAGTGAAAGCACACAAAAAGCTGTGCTAGTGCCCATGCAAAACAAATATACAAAAAGCTAACACAATGGCATCACCTGAAATAATGAAAAATTTCAAAATGAAGAATGGTAATTCATAACATACAATGAAACAAAAATAGATGCTATAAATTAAGTCACACACGTGCCTGGGAAACAACTTCAAGGCTTGTCAACTTGTAATTCCAGCCTGAGTCAAGGGATGGCACTGCCTTATAACGCTTCTCCTCTCCTTCCCGCCACAGATCTGGAAGTCAACATCTTGAGAGCACATGACATCACTTTTGGTCCCGGGGCTCCTTCTGCCTCATTGCCTTCATAACCAGCATCACCGCCATCTTTTTTTCAGCCTAGTCACAGACTAGCATCTGAAAAGATGTCCTTTTGTTATAATCTTTGTTACAATGAATTAACAATGCTCCCCTGACAGAGTGAGAGCTTGTGGTTGGGTTAGATGAGTATAAAATAAATACCATAGATAAGGGGTGTCCAACTCCGGTCATGGTGGGCCGCAGTGGCTGCATGATTTCATTCTAACCATCTTCTTAATTAGTGACTGTTTTTGCTGCAGATTAACTTGTTTTGCCTTAGTTTTTGTTGACGTGACTCAGACCCCTTAGTTGTTTCTTTTTCCTTAATGAGCAGCCAAACAATAATGAGACACAATTCAAGGTGCCACATGACCAGCTAACCTGAAAACAAAGAAAGGTGAAGGTTTTGGTTATGTTGGTCTGCTCTGGTCACCAAAACATCTTGACGGTGGTCTTAGAAAAAACAGAAAGTCAAGGGTCTGCTGTGGCAGAATGAGAGCAGCATTTATAACAGCATAATTAACAGCAAGAATTGGCTTCTCATTAAGAAACTGGTTAGAGTGAAGCTGATGTTCCGATTTAGCTGGTCATCTGTTGGCTCGTTTCACATCTCATTTCTGTTTGGCTGCCATTTAATAAAGAAAAGAATCAATTCAGAAGACTGAATCCTTTAAAAGAGGGCTATAGAAAGTGAATGTAACAGAGTTAATTAGCAGTGAAAACTGCTCACTGATTAGGAAAAGGGTTAGAATGAAAACCTTCTGTCACTGCAGCCCACCAGGACTGGAGTTGGATACCCCTGCCATAGACAGTTTCACTCCAAGGCTTTATAAATTCACTACTGTCTAGTGCTTTTAGACCATGGATGTCAACCTTGGATCCTAAAAGTTACTAACTTTTATTCCTAATACTTCAGCTAACGGAGCACACATCTTTTGTCTTCATTTTAATTGATTCACATTTTAAGATTCAAAACCCTTAATTGCTTCTTTCTTTGTTAATCAGAAGCCAAACAAGACTGAGATGCAAAGTGAGCCAACAGACTGCTGCATAACTTGATCCCTTTTGCACTTGTGTGTTCATCACACTATATCTCTTTCAATAAAATAATTGAAAATACAAGGATTAAAGGTGTGAGAAATTTCAGTGTACTTTGGTCCCCAAAATATTTTTGAAAAGAAAATCAAAAGTTCTGCAAATACCCTGGTGTATCAGAATGAGAACACTCTGAAGCCAGAGAGTTAAATAAAAAATGTGTTTCATCAGCAGCAAGAGTGAGCTTTTAACAAGGAAATCGATTAGAGTGTAAATGGTGGCCCTCCAAGAGTAGAGTTTGAGACCCTTGAGTTAACCACTTATCTGCTCATCTGGTATCATTTTGCATCTTATTATTCTTTGACTGCTGGCTAAGAAAACAGAAACAGTGAATGTTTCAGAATTTTGAAAAGCAAATTGCGTCATATTAAGGCAGTCTACTCAATTAGAATCAGTAATTGGTTATTAAAGAAGAATGCAAACCTGCAGCTACTTCTGCCCTGCAGGATTGGAGTTTGAAACCCTTTTTTAGACACAATGAACACTTCTTCGAGGGAATTTAAAGTACAGAGATACAGCAAAACTTTTACAGTTTCTCAGAATTTCTGATTTTGTTCTTACAGGTCAAATAATTGCAATTATGTGTATTTCCACCAGGATTCTTGGAAAATATAATAATGACAAACCATGGAGCGTTAATAAACTCATTTAGGTTTGTCAAAGGAGGAAGCCTTGAGATAAGGTGGAGATAAGGTCCTCTACAATCAGGCCAGGAACAAAAGGAATCAGAGCAGTCAAGAAGAGCTATACTGAATCCTAAACAAACAGGATTTCAGCCAATGACCCAAAGGGTCTTCCAAGTATTACCAGTTACAAGACAGCATCCCCACTCTGCTGAAAACCATCAACTGGCTGTTAACTTTACTGTGTTTTGCTGCAGATTTGACAGACGCAGACCCCTTAACCCCTCCATCTTATGTACATCTCTACTGTTAACCTCTTCCCTCAGCTCCTGGCCACCTAATCTGCACTTAGGATCTTTGCAGAGGTTGTAAGTCAACTCTTTCAGAGGCAAAAGATGAGTAAAGCATCAAGTTCCTTATTTTGTGTCACCCTCTTCTATGAAGGGCCATGCTGACCAGCTGGTTCCTTGTCTTCTAACATATCTTCAACAGATCTCTGGAGAATGCGAAAATCCCTTCTGCTGCAAACACCCCACCATTATATCTGTTCCAAAAAAAAATGGCACCACTGGACTAAATGACTACAAGCCTCTCACCCTGACATCTGCGGTCATGAGGTCCTGTCAGAGACAGGTGTGAGTGTATCTGAAGGACATCACAGGTGCCATGCTGAATCCTCACCAGTTTGCCTTCCAGGCTCAAAGGACAGTTGATAACACAGTCAACCTGGGACGACATTCCATCCTGCAAGATCTCAGCTACCCAGGGAGTTCTGCAAGAATCCTGTTTATTGACTTCAGCTCTGAAATTCAACATCATCATCTTGGATTTCCTCCACTCTAAACTCCTCCAGCTCACTGTGCTTGCGTCCACCTGCCAGTGGATCACCAACATCCTGACAGACAGGACACAGCTTGTGCATGTTTTGTCAGAGAACTGGAAGATAAACTTTTGAGCAAAAACCATGAACAAAAACCATGAGATGCACATAAATGACAAATGATAAAATAAATATATAAAAAAAACAAAACCAAAGTCCAATACGAGAGATAATAATCATGTTACAGAGAACAAAAGGGTCAAAACTGAAAGTACATGCGAGAAAATAGCACTAAGATAAACCTTGAATGCTTCAGAGATTTGGTATCCGCAGATCAGATAAATATTTGCACTCCTTTTTTCCAAGGAGTTCCAAAAGAGGCACATTACCTGCATTGTGATGGAGCATTAGTTACAGCACTACGGCCATGTGACGCGATTCCCCAAGGGCGATCCAGCTCATAAGATCCTCATTGTTGAGGACCCGAGTGGCTGGACCAGGCCAAGGGGTCGCCCACATAACACCTGGCTGGGCAGATAGAGGGCCATTTCCGGAGGGTGTGACTCGACCGCTTGTCTGCCTGGGAGGTTGCTAACCGGGATCCCAAGTTGTTTCGTTGTGTAGTGGGTGCAGCAATGGACTGTACCAGTGCATGCTCCCTGACTTGACTTGACTTGACTTTTATCCAGTCAAGTCAATTACACATGGGTCCCAACTTCAGAGGCCAAGCCCTCAACAATGCTGGAAGCGGACCTAGAGACAGAAACAAACAACTGCTGGTTTTTGTGGACCAGAAATCACACCAAACCATGACAGTGATGCTGGAGAAACTCGCATTTAGTATGGATGTGTTCTCGTCCTACTGCTCTTGTCTCTGTGCACAAACAACTTAATCTATATGGGGACCCCTCAGTAAAACAATTGAAATTTGCAGAAGATACAACAGTCATATGCCTCATTGAAAGTGGTGAGGAGTCTAAATACAGACGACAGGTTGATCAATTGAGCCCTCTAGTGCAGAAGCAACAATCTGGAGTTGAATATGCTCAGCTTCTTTATTACCTGCCCTTCATCATACTCAGCAATATTGTGGCAGCCATTTTCTGGGAAATATAATTTCTCAGGGCCTGAAGTGGGAGACCAACATTGTGAAAAAGACCCAGCAGATGAGGCAACTCATAGAGATCAACCTGGCACAGGAGCTGTTGACCCAGTTCTACACCGCAACTATGGAGTCTGTAACCCGTATATCCACCACTAAACAAGACAAGATCAGACTATAAGGGACAGTCAGAATCGCAGAGAGGATCATTGAGGATCATCAAGACCTCCAGTCGTAGGAAATGGGCAGGTACAATCATTGCTCATTCCATTCACCCTGGACACAATTGATTTTGAACTGCTTCATTCTGGTAGGCACTACAGATGGGCGCTTCTATCCACACACTGTCACACTCATGAGCACTTAACCAACCGCACTTTGTTAACATTGTATCTTGTTAACATATTTAAAGCAACTGTAGATTTTTATATCATTTATGCATTCACTTGTGCACATTTATTGCCCCTGTAAATTTGTAAGTGAAACCTTTGTAAGGTGTGTGAGTGAATGTACCTGAAATACTCTTTGTATGTTTGGGTGTAAAGTTTATTTCTTGTGCAAATTGTCTGTGAGAGCTGCCTTGTAAGTGTGAGCATACTTGGCCAATAAATAATGCTGATTTTAATTCAGAACTAGGGTTCCAGTGCTGATTCCTTTAATCCGAAGTACTCCTTGTTGTTGACATTAAGCGTGAGCAGTGGTTTCTATACTAATAAAAGGCAAAGCCCTCACTGACTCACTGACTCACTCATCATTAATTCTCCAACTACCTGTATAGGTAGAAGGCTGAAATTTTGCAGGCTCATTCTTTACAGGTTATTTACAAAAGTTAAGCAGGTTTCATTTCGAAATTCTACGCGTAACGGTCATAACTGAATCCTACTTAGGTACATATATACGTCCATAGCCTGAAGCTCGGTCGCCGTGTGAGGAGGCGTTGCTTCCCCTATCCTCACGCCTCCCACATAATTGACTGTCTGCCCATATAAGGTTGTCTGTCGCTTCGGTCTCTTCATTCCCTTCTTTGCTTCGCCACGGTATTCACATCTCCCTGCTGATAACTGCAGCCTTTTTATTTAATCCACGGCTTCTCCGCTTTTTTAATATTTCGTTTATTAAGATTATAGTTATTGTGTAGGTATTTTAGACTTAGTTTACTGTTCAGGTACCCATTTACTTGCCGCGTTGCATCCCCCATCCCCACGCCTCCCACGTATTTGACTGCCTACCCATATAAGGCTGTCCTTCGCTCCTGTCTCTTCATTCCCTTCTTTGCTTCGCCGCGGTATTCACGTCTCCCAGCTGATAACTGCAGCCTTTTTATTTAATCCACAGCTTCTCCGCTGTTTTATTGTTCGTTTATTATGATTATAGTTATTGTGTAGATATTTTAGACTTAGTTTACTGTTCAGGTACCCATTTCCTTTATCGTTCCAACCGTACCCCCATTAACATGTCTATCGAGGTGATCGCCATCAATCAAAGAACTGTCACTTACCGAGTGGTTTCCATGCCTGGAGATGCCGCCTGACTTTTACATTCTCTGTGTTACATATTGCACGGCCATATCAGGCTCACTCTTGATATCCGGAGGAACAGTGTGTCTTATGTATTGAATGACTGGGACAGGCTCAAGGTGTGGACTGATGACGGTACTGGAGATAATTATACTACACAGGAGCATTAGAAGAGTGAAATGCTTAAGCCCTTCACCTATGGTTCTGCATGTGAGTTGATGGCTGCCGCTAAATTGTTCGGTTGTCGCTTTCAAGTGTACCGAAATGGCCAAATATTTTACACCTTTGGAGAACCACCAATGCCTCTTAAACATCTTAGATTCACAGGTGACGATTTGAGTAGTGGACACTTTGATGTTTATGAATGTTTCAACTATCAAAAGCTGGATGCGAAGTTATCGATGAACCGGTTGTATACTTACAACGCTTGACAGATGCCGAATATCACTTCAACACAAGTCCTGCAAATACTAACGTAATTGAAGCAAACCATGAAATTCAAACCGATTATGACAGCAGCAATCCAAGCTGTGAGAAAACAGTAAAAAGGAGGCGTGTCAGACGTCGTGGTACATTTTCTGATGCAGCTAGACGTAAAGAAGTTTGTGATGCTGCCATCAAATACTCGCAGAAAAATCCACAAGTTAATAGACATGCTGCTGCTAAATACTCACAGGCAAATCCACAAGTTCATAGAAACAATGTCGCTAAATACTCGCAGAAAATAGACATGCTGTTAATAGACATGCTGTCGCTAAATACTCGCAAGCAAATCCACAACTTAATAGAGACGCTGCCGCTAAATACTCGCAGGCAAATTCACAACTTCATAGAGATGCTGTCGCTAAACACTCACAGGCAGTTCCACAAGTTCATAGACACGCTGCAGCTAAATATTCGCAGGCAAATCCACAAGTTAATACCGGGAATGCCTGTTAAACATCTTAGATTCATGAGTACCGATTTGGATAGTGAAAACTTCGATGAATGAAACCTGTTATCTTTACAATGGTTGACAAACACGAAATGTAACTTGAACACAACACGTCCTCCAAATACGAACCTGATTGAAAGAAATAATGCTAATCAAATCCTTGATGACAGCAACACTCATAACAGTGACAAAACAATTACTTTGACAATCATGTTACATTATTTTTAAAATGTTTCCTTTTCTTTTTCATAACTTCTTTAACACACTACTTCTCCGCTGTGAAGCACGGGTATTTTGCTAGTTTAAAATAACAGAAAGAAGTTGAAGCTGTGAGGACAAAGCTGCAGATGGTGCATTACAAAAAGACAAGCGGTGCCTGTTCAAAAATGAAGAATTCATGAGCTGTGCCAACATGTGGGCTGTTGGAGTGACAGGCAAAGAGTATGTCAGCCTTATTTATAAGGTGTTAGAAAGACCATGGGCCTCTATTGTCAGGCTAACTATGGCAGAATGGCTGTGAGCATCCAGGATCTGTGCTTGTCCACGTGATGCAGTGTTATTTGAATTATTTTTCTTTCACAACATTAATTGAGTCACAAAGTATTTATAGAAAACAGATTTAAAGAAAGCCACAATAATCCTGGTTTTAATCCATTCTTAGTCACTGACTCATGTAGGTATGTAACATTAAGTAAGTACCTGTAATTCACTTTCTTGTGTGCTCTTGTGATGATACATAGAAATATAAAACAATGCTAATCGCTGCTTTTGTTTTCCTAATGTGTCTCAAACAGATCTTTCTGGGCCAACAGTGAGAGTGAATCTTATTGACATGCTGTATACAGTTCTTGATTTCTTGTGAGCCTTGGGATGTGACTTTCTGAAACAGCAGAGTGAAATACACATCTTCAGCACACTCCCACATGGGAGTCAATTTGCTCCATCATATATTTACACTGATTTCACCTTACAGTATTTAGAAGTTTGGAATTGCTGCTGCAGTTTTAAAATTGGAAATGTCCTGCAAGGCCTACTGAGCTGTCAGTGAAGGCCAAAGAAATTGAATAAAATCTTCAAGACTGAAATAGAGGTTAGATGTATCTTTTTACTTTGTGAAACTGATATCAAAGCTGTCATTAATTTTCATAAGTTTTGATTTATTGGCAAAGGAGCAGTGGATCTGAAGTCCCACCAGTTTATTTAGACCTAGTAAAACTTGGAGACTATCAGATCTAAAATCAAATCCTACAAAAGGCTACTTATGAACAATTGTAAGCTGGACTCTGCCTGTCGTTCACAAACATAAGAACTTTCTGAACACCTATGTTGGTGATTATTAATTATTATTCTGCCCTAATTAAATTTGTTTTCTTTGTTTGTAACTATTTTTGTCATCTTGTAAAACACTTTGAGCTGCATCCTGTGCTATGAAAATGTTGCAAACTGTCACCGCTCATTTCTGTCTCTGTGGTGTTCCTGCACTGTGTATCCTGGATTTTGTGTTCAATGTCTAAGAGCCTTCATGTTTGTCTGCTGCTCAGTTACTCCGTATTCAGAAATACTTCTTGTCTTGTCTTCTTATTCTTTCTCGTTTTTTGCCACTTTATCGCCTTCTGTGATTTGCTTGATACTCAGTAGTTGTTTTCCCTCTTCTGTTTCTTTCTGCCATTATGATGGTTATCACTTGGTTTTACGATCACTTTGCTGTAATAATCACACCACCACATATCACTTTGGTTGTTGCTATTGTGATGAAATTAATTCACAAACAATTATAAAGGTTTGGGGATTAGCCCCTTATATTGCTGAACAGCGATTTGTTGGTCCAAGTTTGGTTGAAAAAACGATTAAACATTCGACAGACAGGTACAGTATTGCTGGGTTTTTATACAGTATCCAAAATGGCTTCCCGAGGTGATGTGGCTGGAAGTGACGTCATCATCAGGGGACCGGAAGTGACGTCATTCGGATTGGGCGGAAATGACGTCATCTTCATGAGACTGGAAGTGATGCCATTTCGTTCAGACGGAAGTGATGTCATCATTGGAAGACCGGAAGTGTGATTTGTAGTTCTGTTGTTTTCCAGGACATGGTTTGTTGATGATAATGGTTTATTTATCTTCTTTTGTTCTATAAGATCAGAGAGAGAGGCATTATTACCACAAAACACCCCCCTCCCCCCCCGTCCGATGATATTTCACTCACCTCAGGGCTTGTTGACTGTCTCCTAAGTGTACGTGTGTGACACTATCTAGACTTATTGAATTTCCATAGAATATATGGTTATAAGAACACGATCAAGGTTCTAGTAGTTTGCGAGTAATTGCATGATGACAGGCTTTAACATTTAGGTTAAAGGAGTTTTTTGGTTTTCTGTGTTTTTAATGTTTATCTGAAATGTTTAGGCACATTATATCCGTCCATCCATTATCCAACCCGCTATATCCTAACTACAGGGTCATGGGGTCTGCTGGAGCCAATCCCAGCCAACACAGGGCGCAAGGCAGGGCAGGGCACCAGCCCACCGCAGGGTGCGCACACACACACACACACACACACACACACACACACACCAAGCACACACTAGGGGCAATTTCAGATCACCAGTGCACCTAACCTGCATGTCTTTGGACTGTGGGAGGAAACTGGAGCACCCGGAGGAAACCCACGCAAACACGGGGAGAACATGCAAACTCCACGCAGGGAGGACCCGGGAAGCCAATCCAGGTCTTCTTACTGTGAGGCAGCTACGCTACCACTGCGCCACCGTGCCGCCCGGCACATTATATGCCTGTATAATATTAAAACACTCCTTAAATGTTTGATTGATTGATTAAACTGTCAGTAGGCCTGACATATTCATGTAGATTGTAATAAAAGGGGGTCTTTTGGCTGGCCTTTGTGCTCTGAAAAACACACAGCAGGCAAAAGGTTAATAAAAATATTTATTAAAGAAAAATAACGAGAGGAAGAATAAATATGGAGAGAACAGAAAGTAGAAGTAAACAGAGGCAAAAAGGGAAACCTGCTTCTATACCATGACAGACTAAGCATGCAGGTCTCTGAACCCCTGCCTATCAGCTGTGACTGCTTGTCCAGTCACTCTTCACTAACTTCCTTTACCTCCCACCACTCTCTTTCTATTTCTCTTTCTCAGCCGCTCTACCTCCCATCCGTTGACTGTTTGTCTGACTCTTCACCCAACTTTGCACACAAATGGCTTCTTGTTTGAAGGTGGTTTAAATTCCTTGCAGGGATCACTTCTATCAAAGTCTTGGAAATCTCTTCTTGGGCCAGACTGGCCTTTCCATTTGCTCCAGGATACCGGGAGAGAACATTGGCATCAGCTCCAGGTTTCTGTGTAATCCTGGGCCTTTCTTAAGCTTCAAAACACCCAGGATAGCAGAACTATCTGAGGTACAGCATGGTTCCTTTTTAGCACTGGGTGCTTTCTAGACCATAAGGTGATGCTGTCTTTGGCGTTTCCACCTTGGCCTTTCTCTAATCCTTGCCAGAAGCCGACCTAGAAGAGCACCACATGGGATGTTTGTCACTCAATTGCAGTCTCTTTCTCGCTCCTCTCTAATGGCCTTCCAGATCAAAGAGCACACATACAATCTGTCTGCCCCCCACGGACCCTCTGTTTTCATCTTGGCACATATTGGTATGACTCTCTTTTTTGCTTATGGGGCTTTACCTAGCCCTGAGCTATCCCTAGAGATGTCCTTGCCCCTGGCACATCTTGCCAGTCAGGCATACCCTCAGAAGATGCCCCTTTCAGTCACAAACAGGAAGACGTTTAAATGAGAATAAATTCCCACTGAGTAGTTTTGTGTGCCAAGCAGAAGTTAATTATGTTTAATTTGCTTTTCAGACAACAGCTGAATGTTCTGTGAATTTTTAACTTGTAAATATCAGGAAGTAAACTGGATCTGGACATACTTCCAAACTAAATATTAGTCACAGGCTAAACAAATAAATAAGGCAAAATGGAAAATGCTTATTTAGTTTGCATGAGGAAAATAAAGCATCATGAGAAGCGGCCTTTAGATTTAGGAAAAATGTGTTTGTGTCTCGGTTAGCCCAGATATGTCTCTTTGAGCAGATCACATTTTGAACATCTGTGTGTGGTGTAATGGCTATGAAAATGGATACGAGATACATAAGAACATAAGAAATTAAAAAGAAAAAAAGAACCAGAAGACACAGTTCAGGCCATCAAGCTTGCTTTGTTTAGCTAACAGCTAAGCTGTCCCTTGTTACTCGTTTTAATCCTGCCTTCAACCCACTGGACTGACTGAACAAATCAGTCAATCGTCTCCCCTCAAGATGGCAAAAAAACCCCCAAAATAAAACAGAATCAGCAGCTGTGCATTGCTTACTGTTGAAAGGCACCATCTCTCGCTATATTTATATATAATCCAGCGTCTCTCTGTCTGTCTGTCTTTTCATGACAGAACTACTCAACGGATTTAGATCAGGATTTTTTCTATAATTTGCTTAAACATTCCGGTTGACTTTGCGACTTCTCTCTTTGTGCTAAGTATCATAGTTTGCTTGCGGTATCGATTTATTTGCGCAAATCCGAGACAGAGGCTGCGGGCCAAGGGGATGGGGGGGGCGGCACCCTCCTCACTCATGTGCCAGTCGCGGGCGTTCCTTACTTCCACTTAGCTAGCGAATGAAAGAACTACTTAGATCGTTTTTTTTCTATAGTTTGCGGTTGATTTTGCAACTTATCTCATTGCACTAAGAACCATAGTTCGCTTGCAGGAGCGATATATTCGCGCTAATCCAAGACAGGGGCTGTGGGCTGAGGGGAAAGGGAAGCATGACGTAAGGAGTGGGGAGCTGGGCAAGGCCTTCCTCACTGTGCTGTTTCACTATTATGTGGGTGGATCCGCAGGGGACAGCTTTCATTTATGGGTAGCACAGTGGCACAGTGGTTAGTGGTGTTGCCCCATGGTCTTCAGGGTGGATTTTACATGCCCCCTAGTTGAGTTTGTCTCCCATGTACTCAATTGAATAATAATCAGATTGAGGGATGATTTCAAATTGTCCTGAGAGGCGACATGTTAACCCACACCAGTAAGAATTTCACTGTACTTTGTACAAGTGACAATAGTGACCCTGTAAACCTATTCACCTATTAGTTTGACTGCGCGTTAATTCATGAGTGGACATTAATATGGACTGGCTCCCTGCCTTTGGCTGGCAACTGCCTTATGTTTGAGAGCTGGCAGGATTTCCAAAACAGTTTCACTGCATTCTACACAAATAACAATAATGGCCCGAAACGAGTGTAAAACCTTTTGGTCAGATTCCAGGTTAGCAACTTGAGCTGATGGAATTCTTCATTGTCTTGTCTGACAAGATGGCCACTTTTTGTGTTGCACGGAGTGAGTTTGTGGCCTGGAAGCGCAGTAGGGAAGTGTCGTTTGAGTGAAGAAGACCTGGGTATACAGCCAGTGTCCAGGCCGGAGTGGTGCCACCTCTTTATCTATGCCTTTTGTCATTGTGCAGATAAACATGTTTATTGTCTGATTCCATTTTATTTTTATTATTTTATTCACATATACTGTGCAAAGAACTTATTGGGAAAACCCATGTCTGTCTGTCCGTTCATCTGCATGAAACAACTCTGCCCCCGTGTGGACCAATTTTGTTGAGATGTGGCACACTTATTTTTTAAAGTTGAATGTTCATTCTGATACTTCAAACAGATCCGGCTGCACAAAGTTTTAAAATTTCACAATTTCTCTCTGAAAAGCATTGGTGAATTTTCAAAGTCGTTCATCTTCTTAAAACAGAGAATCGTTCTGTGCAGCTTCATCAAGGAATTAGTTTTCTGTTTCAACTTTACCTTGAGAGTAGTTGCTTGAACTTGTATATTTTGTTTATTTTCCTCTTTCACTCACCTGACAGCCACTTAGATGCCAAATGCAAGTGAGTCGAACCCTGGGCCGAGCGCACTCACGCAAGAAGCTCACACAGCAGCGCCATCTCCTGCTGCTTTAGGTAAATTAACTAACAGAGTAAGAAAAAAGTTACTTCTCTGGAAATAAATGGAAGGGAAAAGCAATTAGGTAAGCACATATAAGACTGAGTTGAATAAACGATATTATCTGTGGATTATCCACATAAAGAACCAACGTTATCAACCTGCAGTGCTTAAACTAATTAACAACATAGCTAAGGTGCAGCTACACTACGTGATACAAACACAGGACGGGTTTAAAATGGACAGTGAGATCATGCGGTGGGAGGTCTCAGTCACTTAAGCCCCTGATCTCTGGCGCCTGCACAACAAGTCATACGACAGCTGGAATGCCTTTCTGGTAAAAGCATTTGAATGATTTTGAACTACTTGGAAACCTTCGACCAATACAGTTACATAAGGAATGAAAGTTTAAGTTTATGTTGGGGATCATTTAAATATTTTTAAAATGAGAAGGGACACGAAAAAGTTAACTAAGCGTCAGTTGGCAATATATTCATGTAATTACCAAAGATAATGAGCCACATTTCAATTTTTTACAATATTGTCCTGTTATCCTATACAATGTTGAAAATTCAAGACGCAAAACCAAATTAGAGTAGTAAGTTGGGGAGCATACACTGATACGATGAAACAGCTTGCGATCCTAGCTGGCAACCCCCCAGGCAGACACACAGCCCAGTCGCACCCTCCAGGAAATGACCCTCTATCTGCCGCAGCCAGGTGTTACGTGGGCGACCCCTTGGCCTGGTCCAGCCACTTGTGTCCCCAACAATGAGGATTTTACGAGCCGGATCACCCTCGGGGAAATGTGCCACATGGCCATAGTGCCGTAACTGACGCTCCCTCACAATGCAGGTAATGTGCCTGATTCGGGACTCCATGAGCAACAGCTCATTTGACACAAAGTCAAACCAGGGGATAACACCTTAATCTTCTAACACACAAATTCAACACCAGGACAGCGTCTAAAACAGAATGTTATTCAAGAGCCAAAGTCTAAACAGAAAACAAATGTCATAAGTCTGAATTAGCATAAGCCACCCTAATTTGGGTTGGTTATCAGAAATGTAATGATTTACTTCATGAGGTAGAAGTACATAATAAACATGAATAGCTGCATCTCTCATTCAATTCATTTTCCACCACTTATCAGAGACTGGGTCACAGGGTTAACGGTCTTATGATAATAATAATACTTTACATTTATATAATGCTTTTCTCACTACTCAGACTGGCTTACATAGTGAGTAGGAAGCTACTTCAACCACCACTAATGTGCAGCATCCATCTGGATGATGCAATGGCAACCATTTTTGCACCAAATGTTCACCACACATTAGTTGTTAGCAGGTGAAGGGGTGATAGTGATGGCCAGTTAGAGACAGGGGGAGATTAGGGTGACAGAATGACTAGGGTGAGGTGGGAAGTTTAGCAAGGACATCGGGATACACTTTATGAAAGATGCCCAGGGGTCTTTTATGACCACAGAGAGTCAGGACCTCCGTTTTCTGTTTTATCTGAAGAATGGCACCATTTTTACAGCCCAGTGTCCCTGTCACTGCACTATCAGATCCAAAGAGTAAGCGGCCCCTGATAGAGGCTACCAAAGGTTTTCCTGATTGGTCTCCCATCCAAGTACTGGCTGGGCCCAAACATGCTTAGCTTCAAGTGGATGACAGTGAGCAGTGAGGTCTGCATGTCTCCTTCCCCAGCCACACTTAGTAACTCATAATATTGCATCTCAAGGCATTCCTAGGTCATCTCAAACATATAATCCTCCTAGCATGGGAGCCCTGGGTCTTTCCTGAGGTCACCTCCCAGCTGGTTGTACCTTAAAAACTTTCTCAGGGGAGAATCCGTATCAGACATCTGAGCCACCTCAATTATCTCCTCTCGATGTGGAAGATCAGTGGCTCTTCTCTCCTCTCCTGGATGTCTGTGCTTCTCACACATCTCTAATGGTAGGGTAGTTGATAGCTGCATCAGATATCTGAAATTGTAAAATGTGTGTTTCAGTTTACATGTTTAAAGTCTATATGTTCTTGATTGTAATCAATAAAATGAGAACTTTTTATATTTGAAATATTTCATATTTTGGGAGTGACTCTTGGAGGTCTCGGACCGCCGGTAAAGGATAAACTATAAAAAATATATTTTTGATCAGCAACCTCAAAATAGCATAAAATGACACTGCAAATTCTGGTATTACAGATCTGCTTCTTTCTGAAGATTTGTGTAAAGAGTAACTTTAGCCCCTTGTATCCCATTAGTGGGTGAACCCCTGGGGTCGGTCAATGTGTCACGCACACCTTCAAGTCCTCCTGGTCATTTTTGCAGAGGACACCAATTACTTTATTCATTGGTTCACAAACTGGTTCAGTTTTTTGGGTCTAGAGGGACAAAATAAGGGAAAACCCTAAAAAGATCAATGTCTTGTATAATTAGACATCAAAACAAGTCAAAAGTTAACTGATGTGAGTTTTTATGTTTAAAACCCCAGGAAATGTACAAGAAGGTCCAGGAAAAAAAAGTACCTAAACCACAAGAAACAGAATGTTACTAAACCTAACATATCTAAAGTCATGAATGGCATGCATGAGGAAAGTTAAATGTTTCATGTGCTTTCCTTTAAGGTACACATTTCACTCCGGTTGGTGCCATGTCATATCTTTAAAAACAAGCTTTCTAACTGCTTAGCACTTCTAATCTTTGGCTTCAGATTGCTTTTTGAAACTAATGAGATTTCAAACAGAATTCTAACAAAGCAGGGAAAGGACACCACTCAGAGAAGAAGCTAAGAGATAAGTAAAGAGAAGGCAAATGACAAGCCGACATGGTGCTCTGGCAGTTTAACTTGGCCAGTTTCCACACAGGGAAGTGCTTAAACATTTTGTCTGCGGACTGCTGTATCAGAAACGCTTGTTTCTTGTACTGAATTGCCCTTTTCATGTTTTATTTATTGGATTATGCCTAGGGTGTTTTATGTTCTCATGTTATTTACTAATTTCACTTTTTGCCACACTATGTTATATTTTAATTGGCACAAGTTTATGACTGTGTGCCAGAACATCAGGCCATGCTATTATTAAGGTGTGACCCGTTTGGGCTCCCAATATTGGATTTTTCTCTCTTACCACTGACAACACCCTTCTAATTGAGACAAATTAGCACTGTAACAGAACGTAGTGACCGATTTTGAGAGATGGCAGGGCACGAGGATGCAGTGGCTTACCATGTTTACAGCCTTATCACAAATTATCTATCACTGCCCTGTCTTCCTTGTTTTACAGTGATCATTGTGAAGTTAAAGAAAGGTGGTCAATAACACAAGCCAAGCAAAACAATTAACTAGCCATTTGCCCACAGACCTAATATCCTAAGATGCCAAGAAAGAGAACACTTTTAGGGAATTTCTACATCTCACATTGGTTCACCTCCATGTTAATTGATTATCCATGATCATGGTACATTGTAAGTGAATAGCCATAGCATGTACATTCACACAAAGTGAGAACATTGTAATATATGCAAATTCTGCATGTAGACATCATAGTAGCTAGTATTGTGACCTCATGGATTTATCAATTTTTTTTATCTGGGTGGAATCTCCTCATTTTAAGCACATCTCCATAGACTAATGGGTTAGGTTAACTAGTGACTGTAAACTGGTACAGTAATCCCTCCTCGATCGCGGGGGTTGCGCTTACTTACAACTCGTTTTGCACCCTGGTTAAAAGGACACTGCGGCCGTAGATCTTATATTCCTTTCCTACTTTTTAAATAAAAAGAATCGTAGCCTTCAACAAATCCAAAACGTTTACCTTTTCGGCAATCATTAACATCTTCTTCTTGCGCTTGGGCACGGCACCTGAAGCAGTAGCAGATCGTTTTGGAGCCATAATGAAGGGCTTGACTATACACAAAGATAAACACAAAAGAGCACAACTCTTTACACAGCGAAACACGTTGATGCTGAATGAGCGAGACGAGACTTCCTGGTTAACACTGCATTCAGCACGCAGGAACTCAACTGCGTGCTCTGATTGGTTAGCTTCTCAGCCATCCGCCAATAGCGTCCCTTGTATGAAATCAACTCGGCAAACCAACTGAGGAAGCATATACAGGAAGTAAAAAGACACATTGTCCGCAGAACCCGCGAAGCAGCGAAAAATCCGCATTATACAGTGGTGTGAAAAACTATTTGCCCCCTTCCTGATTTCTTATTCTTTTGCATGTTTGTCACACAAAATGTTTCTGATCATCAAACACATGTAACCATTAGTTAAATATAACACAAGTAAACACAAAATGCAGTTTTTAAATGATGGTTTTTATTATTTAGGGAGAAAAAAATCCAAACCTACATAGCCCTGTGTGAAAAAGTAATTGCCCCCTTGTTAAAAAATAACCTAACTGTGGTGTATCACACCTGAGTTCAATTTCCGTAGCCACCCCCAGGCCTGATTACTGCCACACCTGTTTCAATCAAGAAATCACTTAAATAGGAGCTGCCTGACACAGAGAAGTAGACCAAAAGCACCTCAAAAGCTAGACATCATGCCAAGATCCAAAGAAATTCAGGAACAAATGAGAACAGAAGTAATTGAGATCTATCAGTCTGGTAAAGGTTATAAAGCCATTTCTAAAGCTTTGGGACTCCAGCAAACCACAGTGAGAGCCATTATCCACAAATGGCAAAAACATGGAACAGTGGTGAACCTTCCCAGGAGTGACCGGCCGACCAAAATTACCCCAAGAGCATAGAGACGACTCATCCGAGAGGTCACAAAAGACCCCAGGACAACGTCTAAAGAACTGCAGGCCTCACTTGCCTCAATTAAGGTCAGTGTTCACGACTCCACCATAAGAAAGAGACTGGGCAAAAACGGCCTGCACGGCAGATTTCCAAGACGCAAACCACTGTTAAGCAAAAAGAACATTAGGGCTCGTCTCAATTTTGCTAAGAAACATCTCAATGATTGCCAAGACTTTTGGGAAAATACCTTGTGGACTGATGAGACAAAAGTTGAACTTTTTGGAAGGCAAATGTCCCGTTACATCTTGCGTAAAAGGAACACAGCATTTCAGAAAAAGAACATCATACCAACAGTAAAATATAGTGGTGGTAGTGTGATGGTCTGGGGTTGTTTTGCTGCTTCAGGACCTGGAAGGCTTGCTGTGATAGATGGAACCATGAATTCTACTGTCTACCAAAAAATCCTGAAGGAGAATGTCCGGCCATCTGTTCGTCAACTCAAGCTGAAGCGATCTTGGGTGCTGTAACAGGACAATGACCCAAAACACACCAGCAAATCCACCTCTGAATGGCTGAAGAAAAACAAAATGAAGACTTTGGAGTGGCCTAGTCAAAGTCCTGACCTGAATCCAATTGAGATGCTATGGCATGACCTTAAAAAGGCGGTTCATGCTAGAAAACCCTCAAATAAAGCTGAATTACAACAATTCTGCAAAGATGAGTGGGCCAAAATTCCTCCAGAGCGCTGTAAAAGACTCATTGCAAGTTATCGCAAACGCTTGATTGCAGTTATTGCTGCTAAGGGTGGCCCAACCAGTTATTAGGTTCAGGGGGCAATTACTTTTTTACACAGGGCCATGTAAGTTTGGATTTTTTTTCTCCCTAAATGATAAAAACCATCATTTAAAAACTGCATTTTGTGTTTACTTGTGTTATATTTGACTAATGGTTACATGTGTTTGATGATCAGAAACATTTTGTGTGACAAACATGCAAAAGAATAAGAAATGAGGAAGGGGGCAAATAGTTTTTCACACCACTGTATATTTAGTTATGCTTTCATATAAAATCCGCGATAGAGTGAAGCCACGAAATTTGAAGTGCGATATAGCGAGGGATTACTGTACTGTGAGATTCTGTGGGTTCTGTGATGGAGTGATGCCCTGTCCAGACCTGTTGAGTGCGTTGTGCCCAGTGCTGCCAGGATAAGCTTTGTCCCACCCCAAGACCCTGAAATGAGGGCTGTAAATGTTATGCTACTTTTGAATGCAAAGAAAATGTTTCAATAAATGATGATTTGTAATGATTTCCTAATAACTGCATTCATTCTTTCAACACCGTACCAGTATTTCAAATCAAATTTGGCATACACAGACTCTTGTTGGGCTTAGGCTAAGACATCAACTGTAAATCATAAAAACAACAATGTGTTTCCAACAGGCCTTTCTCAGCTCCTTATGTCATATACACTATAAGGGTAGTTTGAGCAATTCTATGATTAACAATGATCTTCAAAGTGTAATAACACTGTACTATCAGAGAGAAGAAAGTGACAACATTATGAGAACATTGGCCATCATAGTGTCACAGGAAAAACAATTGGCACTCCAGCCACCATAAAAAACCTCACATTGGTTCCATTCCATCTGAACTTGTTTGGTGCTGAGGTGGCTGCACTCGGGTCCTAATCTGGGATCCTGAGTTGGTTTGTTATGTGGTGGGTGCAGCAATGTGCTGTATCAGCACGTGCTCCAGACGTCTCGTGACGCATGATAGCATAGATGTACGTTCTGCTGCTTTACAGATCCAAGACTGTACTGGAATGCCAGCCTAGGCACTGAGTATATGTGTGGACTTAGCAAATTCTATCATTGTCTGCATGGGTTACTTTGAATTTCTGCTCACTTTTCAAGCACCTACCTGTTAAGCTAACTAGTAACTCCAAATGGGCTCTGTATGAGGGTATGTGTTTGAGTGTGGCCCACAAAGGTCTGGGCTTACATTCAGGCATGGCACCTAAACAAGACTTGATGCTGCCAAGACAGACCCTTGGCAACTGATCCATGATAATCTCAATGCCGCTCTGTCCATCCCAGTATTATTATTGTTCTCAGGCTTTTTGATTGCCTTTACTACTTCAAGTATAATTCCAACTTCTGATTCATTTTCTACCTTTCTTTCTTTTAGTATATCCAATGCCTGCATTTTAGACACATTTGTATTTGTGAAGAGTTCCTTTACATTACCATCTTTGTCATTAATTACTCATAATGTACATCTAAAGCTTCCTTTTAATTGTTTATATGCTTCTGTTGTTATGTCTGCACCTAAACATTGATCAGTTTCTTCACGTCTACTGTTAATCCAACTCCTCTTGTCAGCCCTATCACTCTTGTTAATCTCCTTACTTGATTATTTGTACTTCACATTTGTTCCCTCATTCTGCCCTTTTATGATATTCAGCTTTCTCCTTTCATCAACTAATTTCAAGGTTGTATTCCTTATATATGTTTTCTTGGGTTGTCTTGTTTGCAATCTTTTGCAGCTTCTCTCAAAATTTTTTGCAAGATCATCACTTTGCTGGTCACATTCCGTTAACTATTGCCCTTAATTTAGTTGTCTGTTTTCTTTTGCATATCCTCCATATTTGATTCAGTTTGGTGTGAAGGGCTGTGGTCAACATTAGCACGGACAGTGCCATCTAAGCTGGTTGGAACATCGTAAGTATTGTATGAAGAATCTTTAGCGTCTGCTAGAGTGGGAAGAGTTGAGCAACTAGATAACAATAGGAACCAGACAACAAGACCCATTATCTCCACTGTTGTTCATAGCATTATTAGAAAGAATAATGGAAAAGATGAAGATAGATTTTAGAGGAGGAATTACCATTACAAAGCAAATACAGTAATCCCTCGCTATATCGCGCTTCGACTTTCGCAGCTTCACTCTATCGCGGATTTTATATGAAAGCATAACTAAATATATAACGTGGATTTTTCGCTGCTTCGCGGGTTCTGCGGACAATGTGTCTTTTTACTTCCTGTATATGCTTCCTCAGTTGGTTTGCCCAGTTGATTTCATACAAGGGACGCTATTGGCGGATGGCTGAGAAGCTAACCAATCAGAGCACGCAGTTAAGTTCTCCTGACTGAGAAGCTAACCAATCAGAGCACGCAATTGAGCTCCTGCGTGCTGAATGCAGTGTTAACCAGGAAGTCTCGTCTCGCGAATTCAGCATCAACGTGTTTTGCTGTGTAAAGAGTTGTGCTCTTTAGTGTTTATCTTTGTGCATAGTCAAGCCCTTCATTATGGCTCCAAAACAATCTGCTACTGCTTCAGGGGCCGTGCCCAAGCGCAAGAAGAAGATGTTAACGATTGCCGAAAAGGTAAACGTTTTGGATTTGTTGAAGGCTACGATTCTTTTTATTTAAAAAGTAGGAAAGGAATATAAGATCTACGGCTGCAGTGTCCTTTTAACCAGGGTGCAAAACGAGTTGTAAGTGGATGTAATAAGGCAGTAGTCTGGATGGAATCTGCTTTAGGGATTTGGATTGAAGACTGCCAGAAGAAGAACAACGGCAGTGCTACGCAATCGCCTGAAGTGGCTCCTTTACAAGGGCTGTAACGCTCTACTTTGTTGTGCAGTAAAATGAAACTTATTGTTATCGGACAAGTCATCGTGTCATTGTTGGTGAGTAACCATAATTAATTTTCTTCTTACAGTGCTTAGTACATGTACGTACGTTTAGTGTCACTGTACACACATTTACTGTATACTATTTTTCTTGCATTGTACGTATTTATTGCTGGTGACCTGTCTATCGTAATGGCTGTAACATATGTGATATCGGAGACACTCAATATCTTTAAAATAATATTTAGGTTTTACTGTATATAAACAGTGTGTTTATATACATAATTTCAATGAATCTTACCTAATATCTAAGAGAATACAAAGGGATTATGCTGTATAACTCTGCGGGGAATATTTATAAACAGTGTGGGAGAGTTTATAAGGGCTTAAAATATATAAAAATAACCATACAAACATATGGTTTCTACTTCGCGGATTTTCACCTATAACGGGGGGGTCTGGAACACAACCCCCGCGATCGAGGAGGGATTACTGTAGTCAGAAGATTTGCAAAGAATATTGACATGCTGGAACATCCTGGTGACAAATGAAAGATTTCAAGAAGACCTTAAATGAAAGAAAAAAACTATTTGTAAAATTATTAAGGAACAGAAGTTGTGACTCTTTGGGCACATACTATATGTAGGATGGGAGAACAGAAGCTAATCCAGCCACTTGCTGCAAGCCGGATCACCCTCAGGGAATCGCACCACGCGGCCATAGTGTCGTAACTGATGCTTCCTCACAATGCAGGTAATGTGTCTCATTTAGGACTCCATGAACTGGATCTTCAAGAGCAACTAACTGTTTAAGACGAAAGCGGAAAAGACTATTGGTTATTCATTTAAAAAAAAAAGATAAGATGATGGGCAACAATAAGGCAAGGTTTAGTGAGGGGGCGTAGTGGTTTTAGCAAGCCGCGGGGCGATCTGAGGTGTGGGCGTTTCTCACCGAGTGCACAGGTGAGGAACTGCCCACATCCGTGATTATTCCCGTGGCTAATTTGTTACAGCTGCTATGGCCCCTCGCATTATAAAAAAGAAGCACGAGTTGGTTAGGGGGAAGAAAAACAACGAAAGAAAAGAGAAGGAAAAAGGACAGAGGTTACTGGGAGCGAACGAGGAAACAGGACGGTGCGAGAGAGAGAGAGAGAGAGACACACGTAGCGTGTGGGTGAGCGAGCGAACGAGTGCTCGTGGGCAGCTGCGAGGGCCTGGGTGTTAGGCCTACACCCAGGCGTAGGAGTTGGAAGTCGCCCCGCTGAGCGAGCCGGTAGTGGGAGTGACCTGGGAAAGACGACTGGCCGCGGAAGGCCGGAAAGGCAGCGGGAGTCGTGAGGCTTGGTAGTGGATTCCCCAACGTGTGCATCCTGGCCGTTGGTGTGAACCAAGTCTCGGGGACTGGGATGAGTGCCAGACCGAAGCCAGGGATCGGGAGGTCTCCAGTCTCGTTTGAATGTGTAATGGAAAAAGGGCAGCTGCAGAGAGTGTCTCGCCTGCTGCTAAGCCCAAGCGGGATAAGCAGGTGAGACGCTAGCACAGAAGAAGCACCAGGCTTGTTGTTGTTGATTTTAAAAGACTGCTTCCAAAGAAACATTTTAACCTCTGGTTTTAAGGATTGTTTTTTCTATTTATTGATTTTACCTCCACGTTCCTTTTTATGGCTTATTTATTGAATTTTTGAAGCACTGCACTTTATGGACACTTTGTTTTTGTTTTGATTGTCTTTTGATTTGATTGTCTTTTAAATAAAAGCACTTCTGCACTTTTTGTACCATCTGAAGATCAGCAATAAGATGGATTGACAATATCAAAGAATGGCTAGCAGTAAGAGAATGGACAGCAATAGAGATGTCTAATGAAAGAAAAGGATTATGGAAACCATCTGGAAAAGAATGAAAAGTATCATCGGTTTCTACAGTCCCTAGATTGACAATGGAGGGTCTCTGAATGGATGGATCTAACTTTAACCCATCTGTTACTCTGCACAAACAGTATCAGCCTCCTCTCATTGATGGCGTCCTTGGACCATAGGATGACTGATGGTTGGATATTTTTTGGATGTTGGTCCATCATTATCAAAGGATTGCTATTCTCTAATATGCTGCTCCTTACCATGGCACACTCAAATCTTCATTCTTCTTCTAAACATAACATACAATTCAGTGGTGCAGAACCTTCCTGTTTTAAACAACATTATTTGCATAGAAAATGTTTGTCTCTGATTGAACATTCAACTACTTGGTAGGGAGCAGTATCACTACCGTCTGCTATTACAGAGGAATGAATGAAAATAACCATAAATGATCAGAAATGCAACATCTTTTAAAAATGATAATATCTATTCATTTACTGCGCCCACCCAATTCAATTTCTGTGGAGGGCGCCTGAGCATACTGCATTCCTGCAAGGAGAAGCCGTAAGGAAGCAATACTGGACCTGGACCAAAAGGTTATGTCAATAGACAAAAACATTTTTTCCAATACTTCAGCATTTAAAGAAAACCCTACCCCTCATTGTTTTAACACCTCCAAAGTGGAATAATGGAAAACAGCCATGAAAAATTCAAGTGTGGTTTTCAACTGGCCAAAATTCACTGACAATGTTAATGGACAGATATTGTTTGGTTTGTGTTAATTAGTTTAAAACTGTTTGTTTTACTGTGTGTTTAAAGTAATCTGTATCTATATGTGTATACATTATATAATTAGTAATTTGTAAAGATTGCAACTGCATTTTACCTGTCAACTTGTTACAGTACACTGATTCTGCAGTCAGTGAAGAGTGCTATACAAAAGCCAGAGAGAACTGAACAGAAGAAGGGAGGCAAACATTCGGCAGTGCTAAAGCTGTTGAGTGAGCTGCTCTCCATCATGCCTGATTTGATGTTACATGTCAAGGGAGTACCACCACCTCCCCAGTTACCTCCAAACCCCACCCATCATTCAGGTACAGAATGAACTGAACCAGTAGAGTTTGACTTCTGTTTGAATCAGATACTATTACCTAATCCAGTAAAGGATAATTTTAGAATTAAGTGATAAAAAGTGGCAAATAATAGGGCAGTAAAAACATTAACAAATGATAAAGAAACAAGATGTTCAATGCAAGAGTGTAACATCAAAATGGCTGGAGGCCTTTTAGACAAGTTTGGAAAAGACTTTTGGAAAGTAGACTCATTATAATAGACCCATAAATGGGGATCCCCTACTTAACCATACAATAAAAAAGAAATTTAGTTGAAGTTAATTAGGTGCAGTCATTAGTTTATTATGTCAGTCTGTTCATGTTTTTCATCTTTTTATGAGACAAGGGACAGGTCGTAAGTGAATGGATCCAGCAAGGACTGATAATAAGTGATAATAACCAGATTATATCTCAAGTTATAAAGTTTCGTATGTGTTCCCCCTTATCTTTAGTTGTACAGGAAATTAGACCACCGTAGAAAATTAAACATTAAAGACCATCACTGACATCTGGGTGTTGAGCCAGACATTTGGAGATTTTGTATATAGTTGTTTATGACTTTGATCACAGTGCACTCAGACTATGCTTTTCCGTTTGGAACTTTAATGGATTGCCAAAATGCAGAAGAAACATTATGCTTCTCTTTCACATGATTTCCATTACCATATCTGTTTGAGTTCCCCTTTTACAGCCTCCCTGTACGGAAAATGGTGAAGCTGAGCTGTAGCCCATCTGACAGTATAAAAGTATCAGGTAGGCAGCCTTTCTGGATCGCTTTCCATTTCATTACAGAGCACAGTGATGGGTGTAATTAAACAGTGGAAGGAAGCCCTCATGAACAAAACAAGAATAAAGTCCACAGAGATACTATCACTCCAGGGTGTAAGTATTTTCTGCTTTATCAATCTGACAAAATAGTGACAGGAACAGAAAACAGATCATAAATGTTAGGATTAAGAAATATAAATATGCAATGGATATGTGATCAGGTCAGGTCAGGTCAGGTTGGGGACCATGCACTGGTACAGCGCGTTGCCACACCCACCACACGACAAAACAGCTCAGGATCCTGGTTGGCAAACCCCCAGGAAAACACATGGTCCAGTCCCACCCTCTGGAAATGACCACCTATCTGTTGCAGCCAGGTGTTACAAGGATGTTCCCTTGGCCTGGTCCAGCCACTCGGATCCTGCAAGCCAGATTATCCTCGTGCCACATGGCCATAGTGCCGTAACTGATGCTTGATCACAATGCAGGTAATGTGCCACATTCATGAGCAACCGCTCATTCAATATAAAGTCAAACCAGCGGTACCCAAGTATTCTCCTTAGAGACACAGTACAGAATGAATCCAGTCTTTTTCTCAGGTCTCTGTATAATGTCCTTGTCTTGCAACCAGGAAGCACCAGGGGTGTCATGTTTAAACAGTGTGCATGGAGAAAAATGTTGTGTACGCCTGTTTCCACGCTCACATCGTAATGTATAAATACTAAACTTGCTGTAAAGCCACACACATTCTTATGCCAGCTTAATCAATTGCATACGCAAGTTTTCGGCTCTGTTTTGTAAACTGGCAGCACCCAGCATTAAAGCAGTGCTGCTGTTCCTGTGTGGTTTCTCTTTATTTGTTAGATTCACATCCCTGACATGGCTTTATCAAATACAATGAAAATAGCCACATATCATTTATGAATTTAAGGCATCTGATTGTAATCATCCTGTAACAATATAATGGTCCACGGAATGGCTAAATTATTCCAAATACCACAGCTGCTTTAGTGCACCACACGCTACCTCGGCCATGCGCACAGTCAATTTGAACTTCACCCATACGGCAAACACTTCAGAGCCTTTCCTGCACGAACCTCGCGGTTCAGAAACAGTTTCATCCCAAGAGTTATAAACACACTCAATCAGTCCATCAAGTCCTCCATTAGAACTATTTGTACTTATAAATACAGGCAGTCCCCGGGTTACGTACGAGATAGGGACTGTAGGTTTGTACTTAAGTTGAATTTGTATGTAAGTCAGAACAGGTACATAAATGTAATAAATGCTATTGTTGACTGACTGTAACCAAGTGCTCTGCCAATGAATGATGGAGTTTCACCTCTCTCTGACCTTTTTATTATTTCTACTTTATTTCAATGGTGAAGGTTTTCCTCTTCTTTACTGTATCACCAGCACTTGTGTTTCAGAGACATTCTTGAAGGGTGAAGACAAAAGGTTAAGATGAGCTCTTCTGCACAGCACTGTACACTCTATCATAGCAGGAAGGCACCCAACATCAATACGTCTGATGTACTGACAAGAGACAACTTCCTGCTATGTACGTAACAGTACAAGCAGGCTTGTTATTGAGAATGACTTGGGGTGGCGAGAGGCAGTTCACCACCCGCCCACCACACAGTCACCTCCACAACAGTATGCTGCTTGCAGTGTCTGCCCACCAAGAACGAACACGGTACGGTCAATCACGGGTAGTGAATCTCCCACCACCGCCCCCATTCAACAGGCAGCCATCCGAGGCACACTACAATGCTACCCCCCACCGCCCCACTCACGCTCAATGGCCTCCGTTCAGCCACAACCGGTCACCGCTTGCAGCATTACCAGCTGCCCTCCGAGAATGAATGGGGCAGCCGTGTGTGGTGGGTGGGCAGTGAGGTTTTAGTGTGAATTCTACACATGGCAGTAAGCATGAGGCCCCAGGACTCTAAAAACTTACACCTTCTTCCTTTTGCAAAGATATTGGGAGCGCCACAAACCCCTTTCCAGTGACCTCATGAATGAGCAAGGATGTTACCAATGCCAGCAATAACATGGCTGGCGTCATGAAAAAACACCCAAAATGGAGGGAAAGAAAAAATAAATTAATGATAAATGTTAAATTGTCAAAGCAATACACAAAAAGTATAAAGTAATTTAGATTGACAATATCCAAAATACTAGAAACATAACTAACAGAAAAGTATGCACTCAGTGTCACTGGTGGTAATTAAAAACAAGTGGATTCAAAATGGAAGCCAAGAAGTATTTCTTCACAGAATGTATCATGACCCATTAAAGGAACTGGGTATGACATATTGAGACTATTCAGCTATTAGCTTATCAAATGAGCTTGATGGACTGAATGGTTACCCCTTGTTAAACCTTTTTGTTGTTACATTCATTACTACTGAGGGGGGCTCTGAATGCCCTACATATAATTTATGAGCTTCAGGAAGGGGTGGAAGGATGATATGAAATTATGGAAACATTGAATATTATCTGGTAAGATTTAAATGATCCTTTCACAATTTCTATCATTTTGGCATTATGTGTACAATGAATTTAGATGTTTTAATTGTCATTCAATTGTTGTTAATTAACTGAAATCAGAAGCTTCTCATGTTCTCGGTTGGACTGTAGGGCTTCTGTCATCAAATGTGGCAGTAGGATTACTTGCCTCCTAAGATTCATTTGTGTGTCCATTTGTTTTCTGGATACAGGAGACTTGTCAGGGTGAAGGGAAAAGAGAAGTTGCAAGCAACATTATTTAGCATTGAATGGAAACTGAACAGCTCAGTTAAAGTGAATACTTGATGAACCAGTCAGTCTCTAGGCAAGCGGTTCTCAAACTTTCGTATTTCGCGCCCTCCCTTTTCAACCTGGAATAATTCTGCGCCCCCTGCATAATATAAGATAGATGAAAATAACCCATGATACAACTAACAAATGTATGATACTCGTGTCACATTATCCTATCATTTTCACTTCCATAAGATTTGCATGTGTTCGGCTAACTTCGATGAAATATTTGCAATTTATTTTTTTTAAGCTGCTTTAATAACTGTTAAAATGCCTTGTGTGGTTTTTTGGTAGTAATTCTAATCCAAAAACAAAGAATAAATTATTTATTCTTATTTAATTATTTTTTTATGTAAAGAAATGATTAAATATGTTTTAACTTTTAAAAATCTCATAAACGAGGACACAGATGAAGTCAATCTGCGTGAGACTAACGTATTTTCATCCGACAAATATTATACCGCCGTTAGTTGTATCATGAAAATAACCCAATACGCAGTAAATTATTTAACTCAATTTGGCAATATTAGCTATGCTGGCAATGTGGTGCAGTCACGCCACATTATCACCTGATGTTCTGTTACCCGAATATTCGCTACAGATACCGATACGTCTCGAAATTTCTGGATTGAAAATACGCGACTATAAAAGCAACAGCAGCGGCGTTGCTCATCAGTTAATCATTAGATCTATGCCTTAGAAATGTTTTATTTTAACTTTAGTTATAATGCATTCGTTGTGATTATATGCTTGCAAATTTAAATTTGAAATAAAAATGTAAAAATATTAATTTGGATGTCTTGTTCATTTATTCGACAGCCCCCTTGTACAGCTTCAGCACCCCCCCAGTTCTCACAGTTTGAGAACCGCTGCTCTAGGCAAAGGCAAAGCATGAACATGAAAAATAGTTATAAGGTCAAAAAAGGGAAACAAAGAAACCTTATCAAAATACAAGACACAAATGTGGATACAAAGATGGAGGACTCTGTAATACACCATAGACTGAATTACCTCCAACTGAACATTATGAACACAAAGGAGTTGATGGTGGACTTTCAGCCTACCAATAAGACCATCTCCAGGGAGGAGGTGGAAGTGGTGAAGTCCCATTAATACACTTCAGTATGCAGTTCCAAAAATGACTACATAATCTAGTGCATTGTTCAGATCTGAACAATACTCTGGATTACGTGGTCAATACTGAACCAAAATGCCTGAAGCAGACTTTTCCTTTTAAGGAGACTCAAATGATTTAATGAATGCCACAGAATGCTGAGGAAGTTCTCCTCCCCATAATGGCCAGTGTTCTTCTTTGCTGTGGTGTTATTCTATGGTGCATACACCTGTTCAGGAAATACAAGACACCTGCAGAAATAAATGAGCTGCAGTACAGGAATGACCCTGGACTCTATGGATGAGAGACAGAAAATAGGACAATGCCTTAAATAACCTGCCATGCTGCTCATCCTCTCTGCAATGCATTGTCTTGTAACACCTTTAAGTGAGTGGTTCATTCCACCATGGTGTACTAACAGTATCTGCTGGGCTCTTTTTTGCCTGCAGTCATCAGGCACAACAATGATAATTTTTCATCAGGCCCGTGTTCACTTATACCAGTTAAAACAGGTGCATTGGCATAATGTCAATACTGCTTTATGATGTGTAACAAAGTCACAAACATGGTGAAAGGGTGTGAGAGGCCTCCAAAAGATCCATAAAGCAAGCCAAGACCTTCACCAACCTGCCCAGAACATGCGCATGTATACTCAGCCAGTCCCCAAATACTACCTGCTGGCTTCATCCAAAGCAGGTGCCGAAAAAAAGGAGCTGGCTTTAAAAGTTCAAAATGCAAGGAACATCCCACAGTGTATCAAAATGTATCACAAGGGAGAAAAAATGGAAACAAGTTTCACAAGAATCTTTTTAAACCCGGGTTTAATAACAAACATAGAAATTAAGCAAAGATGTTTAACAAAAGTGGCAACTAAAAAGGAAACACACATCAAAAAAGCTCTAATATGTGATCCAGTAACAGTAATCCTCAAACAGAAGCAAAACACAAGAAACCAGAAGGAAGATAACAAGAAATGCAATACTCAATGCAAAACTCCAAATCAAACGTAATGTTCTGCTAGAGAGCCTCTCATTTCCTAACTAAATAAAAAGCCAGAAGGAGGACCCGGCAGCAGTGAGGTCAGGGTGGGCACACCACAACGTATAGGGAATGGCTGCACATTTAAATTTATAGGACACAAGTACTAAATCATAGACAAACATGTACATTTCCTGAAAACAATCGATTTTTGTAAATAATGAACAAGGTTTATACACAATGCAGGTAAAGAACAAATTCATTTTTTAAAACACTTCTTGTGTATGTTTTTAAGTATTTTGTATGTATTAAACTCTTTTATTATTGTAACATATAACTATTATTATTGTAACATTTTGTTATTTCAGCCAGGGGACTTATGGTTCTCCTTTCTCATTTTCGGGAATTATGGGCCAGGTCCTGTTTTCTCTGTACAAGTTGCAAGCCTTCTTCTTGAGATTCAGATCCTACATTATGTCTTTAGAGCATAATTCGAATATCAAAGCCTAGTTTTTGAGCTGAAGCCTTTTCAGAGTTTCATCAGCCCTGAGTATTTTATGTACTGGGTATATATATTGTGTACTTGACTTGTGTGTTGCTTTCAGATTTATTTTTACTGCCACTGGAGCAAGTGAAGTTTCCCAAGAGGATCAATGAGGTTCTGTCTGTCTGTGATTGTTCCTAACCTGCCACTAAGAGAAGAAGCATCTCCAAGCAGGAAATGAAATGAGGATCAGAGCAGCAGTAGACTCTGTGCCCCAAGTGGGAATGTTAGTGCTAGTTACAGGCCATAGAAACTCCAGTGCCGTGCACTTAATTGGGCAGCGTGCCTCTGTAATTTAAGAATCTACTGCAGAAAGCTGCATTTGCAATTTGTGCCTGCATAGAAAAAACTAATGTGTTCTTCAGTATATTTATAGTATATTAAGCAATATAAAAATATTAGTCTGACAGAAGAAATTGATTGCATGCACACTGGCACCTGTCAAAACATGCTCAGAAGGAATCTTTTCATCCCATCATGCATCATGGACCAGGGTCTGTCTGGGTTCCACCCACATGAGTCTGTGCTGTGGAAGAAAAATAAATCAAACTGCCATACGGCATACTTTTCTAATTGATTCCACCTGGGCTTGTCAAAAAAAAAAAGAGTCTGTAATGGTCAGCAGGAGGTCCTTAACTGTCCTGGTGGCAACTGTAAGAGACTGTGATTGTAGCAAACATACGTTGAAGGAGACCTCCTTCCTAAGGGACTAGTCATACAACCTGCAACTCATTTTATTTGCACTCCAGCTGAAGTTTCTGCATGCTTGAAATTATTATGGTTAAAGGATTTGCTGATATGCTGAGATCCTATTTATTAAAATGTTCTGCTTACTTTCCTCCCAAATGTGCAATAAACATATGATAAAAATGTACTGAACCAGGGCAAATAAAGTACTATCCAGCTATCACAGAAAACACAATTAGAAAAAATATACTTATCAGAGGTTATATCTGCTAATTGAATTAACTAACATATAACATTACAAAATGAATTCCAGCCCATCTATTTATAATTTCTCATCTTATTAATGGGGATTATTCAGTTTATTTTTTTATAGCACTCTTCACTGAGTACAGGTTCAAAATGCATGCACAGATCCACAACTACAGTGCATTAACTAGATTACTAAACCTTGCAACATGTATATACTTGAAAACACAAACGTCATTAAGAATATAGTGCAAGAGAGCAATTATCCATCCATCCATTATCCAACCCGCTAGCTACAGGGTCACAGGGGTCTGCTGGAGCCAATCCCAGCCAACACAAGCCAGGGCAGGAAACAAACCCCGGGCAGGGCGCCAGCCCACCGCAGGGCACACACACACACACACACACCAAGCACACACTAGGGACAATTTAGAATCGTCAATGCACCTAACCTGCATGTCTTTGGACTGTGGGAGGAAACCAGAGCGCCCGGAGGAAACTCACGCAGACACAGGGAGAACATGCAAACTCCACGCAGGGAGGACCCGGGAAGCGAAGAGAGCAATTATGAAGTCCATTAATGTTAGAATTTAGATATGGCCAATAGACAATAGAGGAATGGAAAGCAAAAACTCCAGTTACCAGCATTCCTGAAGAAAATACATGTCTGGGGGATCCACAATCCGCTATAATGGACATGGTCACAGATCTAATAACATGGGTAGGCATAGTTGCTTGGCAATATAGCAGTGGCACCAAGTGACTCAACAGAATGTCAAGGTAAAAAGCCAATCAGAGGAATATAAGTATGAGTATTATTGAACAAAATGTCCAACAAGCAAAGGCGCGACATGAACTGGGACTGCTTCATAGGCTAACGTCAGATCTGAGAGATGGGGAAGGATTGGGGTGTGACAAAGTCATTTACTGCCTTTCACTCCATCAACCTAGAATGGAGGAAAATGCTTCAGAGGATCTCTGACACCTCTTCTGGTCCAGCAAAGGAGGTCCTGTCTCTTTCGGCACAACTGCCATCTAAGTCTGCTTTCAAAATAGGAACAACTTTTCTCAATGATGGTGCCTCCTCAAGAGCCTTTATTGATCTTATATTTGGCAAGTGACAGTTTGTACTTCTGTTATTGTTTTTCTTTTGACACTTTGCCATTAAATGGGGCTTCCAAAATAGACCCCAACACTTCATAGATGTGTCTCAATTTTCATTAGAGTGGGTTTTCTCCAAGTCCTACACTTTCCCTCCCACATCCCAAAAACATGTGTCTTAAGCCGATGTCACATCAGCATGCCAACTTGCTGCTGATGATCTCATCACCAGACCATGCTATTTTAAAATCACTGGACGTGTCTCATTTAATGACTGTGTGCTGACCTTCTAGTACAGTCATGCTGCCTCACAGAGCCGGTACTGTATGAAGTGTTAATAGGTACAGCAAATTCAAGTACATAAAACACGAGATATCAGAGATGTAACCGTCTCTTCTCTTTTTCAGGTTCAAATCACCTGCATATCTTATACCTCATTGTTGCATTTTATGCATTGTAGTTCCACATGAGAATTGATTGGTTGTCAGCTCTCACGCACACAAGCCTGATACTATGACCAAAGACAAAATCAAACCTGTCAGATGAATTTGAAGTGAGTTGCTGGGCCTGTCAGATTAGAAGACTAGCCTTCACTGCAGCATGATTCTGGCTGCCTCCAGTTTGCTAAGATTTTGTTAAAGAAAGCTATGGCTAAAAATTGTTGGAAAGGTTGTCTAATATGACATGGCCTTAAGATTGATTGATGACCCAAACATGGCTTTACTGGATCTCAATACTCTGATGTTTAAAACACCAGTTAGAATGCTGGATAATTGGACCCAAACATTTTTATTGAGCAATGACAGCAATGCATCAAAAGTAACAACACAGAGTCATTTACACAGAAAGACAGCTCTCAAGAAATAATCAAGGTAAGCGCATTTCACAAACCAGCCCAAACAAATTCGGAATGTGTTGTTCCTCACGCGACACACAAACTGCAAATGATCTGGCAATTAGATACAAAAAAAAAGTTTAGATACAATTCCCATCACCAAAATATTGCAACTAAAAAAGAGTAATGGTTTTGAATGCCACCTTAGTTTTGTCCATGGTATTTCAACCCATCTTAAAAAGCAGCCAAATATTTTCAAGTTAAAATGATCCTTAGCTAAATCTATCGTTAAACTGTTTTTCTTCTTGTTTTTTTCACCAGAACTTACCTTTTGACACACTGGCACAAAAAAAGTAAAAAGATAGATAGATAGATATATGATATATTTAGTGTTCTGATTTGTTTTCTTTTCTTATATGAAATATTATTCCTATTTGCTACATTTCACATTTTTATGAAAGTGTCACTTATGTACCATTATACACAAAAATATTGAATTTTATACTAATTGATTGATTAATTAATGGAAATATTTTTTAAACACAGTGCTGAGAATGCTTCCTATCCATTTTCAATTCCAGCTCACCATTGCTTATCCCACCAGTGTTGGGTACGAGGCATGGTCCAATCTTGAATGGAGTGCCAGTCAATTTCTTATTAATGCAGGCCACAAGTTTCAAATGTCGGAGAAAAAAAAAGTTAACTACACATAGTAAAACAGGGAAGAATGTGAAAAATGCACTTCATCAGTGACCTGGCTAAAATCTGAGCCGTCTCTTGGAACCGTGAGGCCGCAGTGCCAACTACTCCACCAAAGGGTAAATGTGATATTAAAAACCACAAGTAGCTACTTTCTTCCAGGAGGTTCTGTTTGCAATTAACACTAGAATTACCTGAGCCTACAAAAAAACTCATAAATCTGGCCCACCTTAAACCCCTTTACACCTCTCTGTTAGCGTCTTTTGTCTTCTAAATGCATCGATAAGCCCAAGCAGCAAGCAGCCTACTATACCAACCCCCAACGCCTCAGAACGGGCAAGAAGTTCTCCCAGTCCCTGCCTTGATTGATTGATAAGTCTTTATTTGATATTTGGGCATCAGCCTTCACACATTTTGTTATTTATTACTAAAACATGAAAAATGTTTCTGTTTTAACGATGTGTTTACATAGATTGTTGTAGACACAAAACACACATCAAATTATTTCCCGTTACAATTCTGGGTAGCTCACTCCCAGAGAATCAATCAAGGCAGGAACTGGGAGAACTTCTTGCCCATTTCGAGGCGGTGGGGGGGGGGGGGGGGATTATGGTTGAGCAGACTGCTTGCTGTTTGGGCTTATCGACACATTTAGAAGACAAAAGTCGCTGATGGAGAAGTGCGAAGGGATTTAAGGTGAAAAAATGATTTGTGATAAAATATGTTACGTAACTGATATTTTCTCCCTATTATGTGTTACATAAACTACAATTTACAGAGAACCATTTTGTATTCAGTTACCTACAAAATATTACAAAAACCAGTTGTAAAAGAAAGAGACATGTCAAGCAAGTGAAGATCCATCATGATGTCCCTGTTTAAAATGGGTGAAGGTATTTAAAAAACAACAAGAAGACATTCATTTGGAGTGAACTCCAGTGAGCTAATTGCTCTGTGCATCTCTGCGTGTTTTGTGCCTGTTTTTTGTCTTTTGAAACATTTCTTGCATTCTATTGTCAGTATCTTCATTAAATGCTTTACAACATTTGTGAAAGTTTTCTAATTTTCATTGTTATTGAATTTGGAGTTCAACGGGACACAGACACACTACAACAACATTTATTTATATGACACATTTTCATACAAACAATGTAGCTCAAAGATAAAGAGAGAAAAAAACAACATAAATAAGAATGAAAATTAGGGAACACTAATTAACATAGAATAAAAGTAAGGTCCAATGGCCAGGGAGGACAGAAAAAACAAAAAAAAAACTCCAGACAGCTGGAGAAAAAAATAAAATCTGCAGGGGTTCCAAGGCCACAAGCCCCCTCTAGGCATTCTACCTAACATAAATGACCTCAATCAGTCCTCAGTACCTGTGTAGGAATTCTCCGGTGAGTGAACATGCTGCTATCATTCAATCCATTTGCCTGCAGCACACACATAATCCTTTTTAAGGTGAATAACCTGATTAAGGCAGAAATCTGCTATTGTAATAATCCGCATCTACATGTACAAGTAATCATCATGAGCTCAGACTTCATTAAAAATGTACAGAAAATGGTTAAATATCATCTTGGGCCACTGTGAATTTAAAAGCATGACTCCTGTGATCATTTTTCTGTTGTGTTTTATAAATATGTTTAGTCAAATTGATGCTTTTTTATAGGTTCCTGTTACTGGATTACATGCAGCAAATTCTTTTCTGCTTGGCTGTGCAATGGAGCCTTACAAAGGACCTGCTACAGTATGTGTGGTTCTTGCCTTCTTGCTTTACACCCAGTGTTGCTGGAATAATAATCTGGAGTACTGTGTACAGTTTTAGTCTCCAGACTACAAAAAGGACATAGCAGCACTAGAAAGGGTCCAGAGAAGAGCGATTAGGATGATTCCAGGGCTACAGGGGATGAATTATGAAGAAAGATTAAAAGAGCTGAGCCTTTACAGTTTAAGGAAAAGAAGATTAAGAGGTAACATGATTGAAGTGTTTAAAATTGTGAAGGGAATTAGTACAGTGGATCCGGACTGTATGAGTTCGGGGACACCCGGGGACACAGTTGGAAACTCATTAAGGGTAAATTTTGCACAAACATTAGGAAGATTTTCTTTACACAGAGAACCATAGACACATGGAACAAGCCACCAAGGTCTTGTAGTAGATAACCATCATCTTGTATCTTGAGGGAGACTGGAAATTAAACTGATAGGGGCAGGTCTGTGAATATGACACAATGGAGAAAGAAAACATACCTTCAGAAAAAAATAAAGTGTTGTGAGTGAATCAAAATAGCTTAAAAGGTGTGAGGTCCTCAAAAACAGTCAGGGAAGGAAGCCTGAATCCCACCAGCCTGCCCAGAGGAGTTGCTGAAAAAAGGAGCTGAGTCTCCACTAGAGTGGCTAGCTTGGCCCTACACCAGGCTAACATGCACTTAACTTCTAAACTTCAAAAATATACTTTGAAATGTCCTAAGATGCCTACAAAATAACCCACTAGAGCGAGGAAGACTGTCAACCCCTGGCTAGTACAGAGCAAGGCAACAAAAACAATTTAGAAAAAAGGCATTTTATTCACAAAAATAGGCAAAAAAGAGCAAAGAGAGACACAAAGGAATTACCTAAAGACAATCTTAAGCAAAGTACACAATCCAGAAATCATAGACCAAAAACAGAACAGTACTATGCAGAAAAGCCAGTAAATCCAAAGAATGATTAATAATAAAAAGGGAACACTCATCAACTACCTAGTGCATGCAGATGTACCAGAGGGACTTCATCTTCTGGGTTTGTCTGGTGGTTGGCCCAGTAATATAAATGGTGCATTACCACCCACCAAAGGGACTGCAATTCCCATGAGCCTTTATAGGACTTGAAGCAGTCTCTCAACAGAGATGGACAGGCGGCTCCGCCTCTTGGGGAGCCACCCACACAATACAAGGACCATGGCAAAACAAGCAGCCACACACAGAAACCAAACAATTAACAAAAAATACATAAATAACAATATTTACATAAACAGGAATATTTAAATAGTTAAAAATCAATGAAAAAGACATAAAGAAGGAAGTTAAACATACTGAAAGCTGGTTGGGGGGAACGGTGACTTAAACATAACATAAAGTATTTCAAATGGACTCTTTCCTATTCACAACCTAGTGGTGTACAGCTATGACTAAAAACACAAACATTAATATGATTAAAGGATGAATAATTAAATAAGAATAAAAAGTCAGATACTCGTGTTATAATAAGTGATCTCATTTTTTGATCACAACCCATCACACAAGACAATAGATGAGGATGTGAATGTAATGTATCTGGTAGATTGAGACATAGCTCCTGCTTCACCACCATGGTATGGTGCAACCTTCATAAACCTTCAGCCACTGCACCAATTCATTGATCAATATCACAATTGCTTCTACCCTCACTCGAGAACAGGACGCATTATTTGCAGGCAATATTCCACTCTTTTCCTGCAGAGGACCATGACCTCATATATGAAAGTGCCAACTGTCTTTCAAAACACATTGAAGATATGAATTTTTCCAGTATGCAGCTGATATTTCAGCCTGATGAGGCCAAGAGGACAATCTTATCTGCAAATGACAGAGATGCAACACAAAGTTTCCCAAACTGGATACCTTCTGGTGCTTGGTGGCAACTTAATGGTCTGCCTATGAAAATCGTGAATAGCAGAGGACAAGACACAACCTTTGTGGAGTCCAATGCCTACAACAAATGGCATTGGCTTAATTCACAACTTTCATCCTGCAAATACGGAGCCCAAATGGTACACAGCACTGGCCCCAAAACATCATATACTTATGCCTCCTTTCACAAGATATCATGAGTAATACAATTATAAGTTTTTAAGGTTCTTAAAGCAGATTTTGACAGGATTATCAACTCCCATGACCCCTCAGGTATCTGTGCAATGACAAACAGTTGCACATTGCTCCACCTGAATGGACATTGGCAGGCAGTCTGCCACATAACATCAAAGAGATACATTAACCAAAACACACTCAAAATATGCAGTAAATTCTCCATTTCTAGTAAGATCTTATCAACTCAATGTCACAAAGGAGCTTTTTAATCAAGGGAGCAACCTCAGCCACAAAGATAGAAAAGCTTCAGGTAATAATACTTCAAGGAATGACATGGAGCTCCTTCCAGGCCTCAATGATATCCCCAATTGAGATCAATGCTGCCTCACCCTTGTCAACAACAGCATGGGTGACGTGTTGTCAAATATTTTGCCAGAACCTTTCTGAGCAATCCCACTGCCATTATCCAACTAGCCAACTCCCCAAACACTGGACTTTGCTTTGGCCACTGCAGCAACTGCCATTTATTTTGTCCTTCCTTGACATCTCAGTCATCTCTGGAGTCCCTTTTGTTAACATGGCAGTTTAGGCCCTTCCATTAGTTTGTCAGCTTCACATACCACTGCAGGTCTTCAGTGGGCCCAAGGGTTGACTCCACAACAAAAGGAGTAATGGAAAGCCAAGAGCAGTCAGGAGAAATTCAGAAACAATAAATACTTCAATCCACTTAACCATAATCAAAGTGTAGTGTAACTATCCTGAGTAAATTGCACTTAGTCAGTTATCACCAAAGCCACTATGAGACCTGGAATAAGCAGGTCCCAAGTTCAAGAACAGGTGTCTTTTTTTGAGAAAGTCCATTTAGATTGGTCTTTCCTACTGTCTTAAACTGTCTCCATAGTCCTGTTTGAAAATCTGCAAAGTAACCATATTTAAATTACATTTACAAACTTGACTAAAGTGTAAATTTGTCTGCTAATTGAAGCTTTTGGACCAACTGGACTGCTCCTGTCAGCTTACGGCCATGTACTCTCACGTCACCTTTACTTGACTGAATTCTTTAAAGTCTGTTTCCTTGTAATTTATCGTGTATTAAATGATCTTGTATTTTATATTTAATTCTTGTCTGTACATTATAATAGTGTGCTCTGTGGATGGCACTAGGTGATGTAAACATGAATTAATTGTTACTAAAAAGAACTTCAGCACTAATTTCCCTGTCTCTACGGAATACTGTTTAACAAACATATTTAAGTGAATCACTTTCCAAACCTTTGTTTGTTCATTCAGCTGTTTATGCTTTAGTTAGGTCATGTTCCTTTAATTGCCGGAAATCCTGGAGTGAGCATACATAAGAATTAGTGGAACATTATTATTGATGGCCTATTATGAGGGAAAATACTGCTGATTATTTTGCGCCATGTGAGACTTTTTGGGCCTTTTCTCCTTCTCATATGACCCTGTTCCAATATTTTCTCAGACTTCATAACTTCTTTGCCCTCATCTAAAACTAGCTGTGGTAGCCATCTTCACCCAAGAAATTTCATGAGGCAATGGGCCTCAGTTATAGTGTTGTCACTTAATTGGATGTATCTTAAATACTATGTATCTAAGTATGTTTGTTTCCCTATACAATATTTTTATAGAAGGCTAATGTTATTGGCAGACAGTGCGTTGTAGCAGTTAAGGCTTTGGACTTCAAACCCTGTGGGTACAAATCCTACTACTGACACGGTGTGAGCATGACCAAGTCACTTCATCTGCCTGTTCTCCAATTGAAAAAACAAAAGAAATGTAACTAGTTATATCTCAAACTGTTATTAAACAATCAGCACAACTTGACACATCATAACTATTCCCTGGTCTTCAGTTAAAAAAAATGCTTTATTCCCACTTCAATTATGCTGTAAAACTGTTGAAACAGATGTTTTAAGATGATAGATTACTGGTGCAATTCAGGAAGAAAAGATGCTTTCATGTTAATTTCCTCCATAAACGGTCTGTAAATTAAGTTCATCTTGTTTGTTTAAGCAAAAAATATTTTAAAATATAAGCATCTACAATTTGAAATTGAAGATCTGTACAACGAGGCATCAATAAGAGCTTTCCTTCTTCAGCCCTGCTCTTGAGCGCTGGATTTGTCACTCACTTCTCGTGTCATTAACCTCCATTGCTTTGTACTTTTTCTCTCTTTTGCTTCTTGATCCCTTTGATCTCCTTTTCTTTCTGATCATTGTTCTTCTCCTTTTCTTGATTCTGTCAATCAGGCTCCCTTTATAATGCCTATAGGGTGCAGGACCTATCCTCCACCTTCTCCAAGGTGTGAATGATACACTTGACTGGCCCACTCGCATTGGCATTTGAATGAACGATCAGCCAAGCACCCCAATCAACCTTGGAGTGGCGCATTTATGCTGACATATGCACTTGCACCCGCTCAGAGCATGCATGCTCCAGGACTCAAAATTATTATTAAAACTGAGCTTCACCACAGACCTCTTATCATATTACCACACGTTTTGATTTACCATTGTATATTCAAGTTTATGTGCAAATACTTTGCACCTAAACTAGAGAAGTTTATTTAAACACGAAATGACAAGCAGATACATAAAGAAGTTGTGGATGAAAAAGCATATCATAAATACACAAAAAACACAAGGAAACCCACCTGTGTTAACTCACATTTCTGTGAACAAATAAGGCCTTAGGTAAAAAATGTGCACAAAAAATACAATTCAGCAACTATTGCAAAAATGTACTCAATGAATAGCAGAATTTCAGACATTTTGTGGCGAGCCAAGTGGTTTAGCTGGGCTATTAATCTTGATGTCGGAGATGAACATTACCAGAAAAAAGAATTCTTCCTGAATGCCAGCACCAACAAAGCATGAAGTAGTAATTATTTGTAACAATCTCAATATGTTATTGTATAACAAGAATTGTCTGTGTTCTTTTCTGGGAAACATGCATATACAGTGTTTATTGCATCTCCGACCAACGCTTATGTAACATTTCTGTGAAACTGGCACATGATGACACCTTTGATCAAGCAGAGAAATGCAGCTAAACCAGCTAAATTACAACTCACCTATATAATAATTCATATCACCAAGTCATTATTACAATGTGCATTGACGTGACAAACACATTACATTTCAAAAACAATGAATATGATGCACATACTGTTTACATAGTTCCCTTTTAAGAAGGTCAATGCTGCATACTTACACAGAAGAACTTTTGGTTATTTGTCAGTTTATATCTTCTTAGAGACAGGAATATCTCAGCCGAGCTTAACTCCATCATGCTGAAAGCCATTAGCTGACTGAGGAGGTGCCACATCCAGCTTTAGTATGCTGTGGGCGCCCATACATTAAACATAACATGTTTTTGCCAGCATAAAAGGGAAATTTGCAGCAGAGTCTGGTTCTCTTAACATAATCAGAGCAGTTTACTCCACTTATATTGTAATTTCGGGAACCTAGTGAGAATGAAGCTCATTTTGTTAACCATGAGGTGTTGCATTTCATTAACTCACAAGTCATCTGACATGCCAACATGTGGCTTTTTCATATGGCTTGTAACAGCATTCATGTCATTAAATGTGCCAGGGGATAGTGGTTGCCCGTTCAGACATTGATGCCTTATGCCTTTCCTGGGCCACCAGAATGAAGAGGAGAAGCACTATAATGCTACGGATGATCTTGCACTGTCAGTTGTGGAGCACAGCCAGATACTTTGGAATGCAGGAGGTGGGGTCTTGACATGTCAGAAAGGAGGCCAATGAAGTTCTGCGGCATTGTGATTGCATATGCATGAGGTTGATTAGCATGCTCTATATATGGACGTCTGAGGACAGCATTCGAGGTGCATTCACATTTGCACATTTACAAAGTGATTGTAATTAATAAAGGATAAATTCCAAAGAAATATGCACTCGCCGTGTTTTATAAATCTGATCTTTTTTTGATGTACACATTTTCCTGTTTTTTGTCTTGCGCATATTTTCACACTCAAATTCATGCAAAGTTTTATAAATGAAGCCCCAGAACTGACAGTTCAGATTTAAAGTGCTGGTGTAATGGACTACAATGAAACATATAACCATATACTACTTTTTTTGTGCCGTTCTGATATCATAGTCCTCTCTGGCAAAATGCAAGATATCATGTTCATAGGGGACTTCTGTTTCTTGTTAAAGAGATGATTAATGTTTACAGGATTACTCCATAAATCCTGCAATATGAGGAGAGCCCTATTGAAAGCATTACTACTTATGTGCAGTAAAAGGGAGTTGCTTTTTATTAAACCATAAACTGAAATTTCCCTATTTGAAAAAGAAAAATGATAAGCATATTTTTGAGTAAGAAAAGCTGGCTAATAAATGCCATTGTCCCTTTCATCTCAGAGTCTAATAAATGGTGTGCTGTGTACTGTATGTTTCTTTTCCATATTGTTAGGCTTTCGCAGCTCTGCCCTTCAGATTACTTTTTATAGTGTAAAAGTGCAGAACTCTCGATTACAGTCTGAATTATGATTAATTAAATAGATTCAAATCATCACATTGCAACTGTTGTGCAGTGTAGGGGAAATGACTGTGTCAGCTTCAGACAGCACAATCTTAAAATGAAAAAGTGGAACCATATGACGATTCGGGTTAAGAGTGTGATTAGAAAAATGTTTGAAAATGAATAAGACTTTAGGGAGAAATAAGATTGAGTTTATATCAGTTTGTTGAACATTTCTGACATTTCTTCCAGTAAAAATATTATTTTAGGCTTGCCTGGTTTAAATCTATAATTATATCATATTTTTAATTTTAAAAATGTATGTGGTTGTGGGTTGTGTAGATACTGCTGCTTAAGGGTTTTGGTCTACTTATTATGATAAATCTTCTGCCACTGTTTCTTAACCTAAGAACCTCCACATACCACTTGTCAGAAAAGAAGTATTTGAGTAAATAGCTTTTTATAAGTGACAGTGGAGCTCCAGTGGGCAGAAGACACCATTTACTGTTTCATGAAACAACACTAATCATTGAATTAATGGTAGCTGCAACTGTGGCATTCTAGCCTCATCTAAAGTTTGTCTTCATACTTGGATTAATACTATACTTCTGAGCACTGGGCTTAAACCCCAGCCTGGCATGGAGGTTGCACTTTCCTCCAGTTAATTGGTGGCTCCAGATTTGCTCCATATGTGTATTTGCCTGTGTATATGAGCAGGCCCGGCAATGAACTGTTACCCCATTCTCAGTTGATTCCAGGTTTGTGTCCAGTACTGCCAGGATATGCTCCATCTAACTGCAACCCCGATAAGTCGTACTAGAAATCAATGGATCAAGTAATTTGTGCCATCAGGTCAGATGTAAGGTGGTTTTCATTTCATAACTAAAACAGTCTCTTGGTGACATGGAACCCAGTCATAGGGGTAAGACGAACATTTAGATTACTGGTGTAAACATTATTCATGCAGTACTAACAGAAACAAACTCAAATCTACATTTTTGTATAAGTCTCTCTCTCTCTCTATCCTTATATATAATTTGATACTATCCGCATGTATGGTGTTCGCATCAATAACCCGTATGTATGGTGTTCATGTCAATACCTCGACTCAATACAAGTTAGAACCATGAAATGGGACTCTGCCTCTGTAGTTAGAACATAATGTGGCAAACGCGGACGCAGTATTGCATGATTGGCTAAGAATGTTCAAATGCTTCAGTGACGCAGCTGGACAGCTCAAGTATAGTAAGTCGGTGTTGGTTCGAGCAGATAACAGTAAGTTCGGTTGGTTTTTGAAATGTAATGACCAACTTAAACCCTTCGACAGCTCCGGAACCATAAGTAATTTAGAACGCATCGCCATTTGTTTGGTACGTCGAAGTCTATCTTTGGGCAGTTCAGTTTTGGAATCCGTCCTTCTGACATCTATTGGCAAACTGAGTAATGACGGCTGGGTATTAACAACGGTAATTGTTTAAATTTTAGCTGATCTCAGATCTAAAATGACCACGCCAACATAATTATTACTCCGACTCTGATTAGAGTTGTAAAATACGGTTTGTTTTGAAAATTTGTTTGTCGGAAAAAATCAAATGAGGTGCGTTGAAGAGCTGAGTCTCACAGCCCCGTTTAAACAGGAAGTTCTTCATTACATCGGCCGAAAAGGTCTATTTTAAGCACAAATCAGTGCCATGATAACAAAATCATTTCAAGTACTTAAAAAAACAAATAATTCTTTACAGAGAAAGTATGGATTTCATAAATGTACACATACATAGGTATATATATATATATATATATATATATACAGTATATATATATATATACAGGTATATCTTATATATAAATGTCTACGTGTGGAAGTGTGTGTTTTTGTGTGTGGCTGTCCGGCCAGAACGTGCGAGGTTACAGCATGAAACTGAAAGAAATTGACACTATCGCCAAAGTGAAACCACCGAGAAAAAGGAAACTTGCTTAGCTGCTAATACACAAGCGAGTCAAGCACATCAGCAAAATGAAGCCTCCAAGGAGAGAGAAACTCGCTTAACCGCTAATAGACAATAGAGGCGAGCATGTCAGCAAAACGAAAGTGCAGAGAAAAGAGAGCCTCGCTTACCCGCTAACGCACTGCTGATGCAATTGATTGATTGAAGTACAAGAATCCATGGTTTCTAGGAGCCCGGGCATTTTACAGCATGGGCTTACACAGCTATATATTGTCACAAAATCAAAAGAAAGCCACAGAAAAGTTTGGGCAGCCACCCTATATATTATTCCCTGGCTGCAAAATGGTTTAAAGGTTTGTACTGATGTGTACAGATTAGAGTCCAGAACAGAACTGAGATGAGAGGAAAGGTGGTGGTGATGAGAGGAAAGACCAGTATAGGAAGTGACATCAAAGGGGCAGGAACCGGAAGAGTCTTCATCCATAGGCTCACACCCAGAAGTGATGTTAAAGGTGGCCGGAACCAAGAATGACATCATCAGGGCCAGGTGAAATTTCCCATGAAAAAGAGTCAGTGCACTCTGTTACCTCCCAGTCTGGCTTGGAATTACTCTCATTCAAGCCCTTTAGCTGCCTCCCATGAGCATGTGTGTGACAGGATATATATATACAGTAATCCCTCCTCGATCGCGGGGGTTGCGTTCCAGACCCCCCCTCGATAGGTGAAAATCCGCGAAAGTAGAAACCATATGTTTGTATGGTTATTTTTATATATTTTAAGCCCTTATAAACTCTCCCGCACTGTTTATAAATATTCCCCGCAGAGTTATACAGCATAATCCCTTTGTATTCTCTTAGATATTAGGTAAGATTCATTGAAATTATGTATATAAACACACTGTTTATATACAGTAAAACCTAAATATTATTTTAAAGATATTGAGTGTCTCCGATATCACATATGTTACAGCCATTAC